>BSSO01006697.1:0-11684 GCA_030267885.1 Mesembryanthemum crystallinum | reverse complement strand
TGGCCGGAAAATTGAACAAGGGGGGTTGGTCATGGCCAAAGTAACTTATAAGGGGGTTTCCCACAAAAAAAATTATATAAGGGGGTTTTTACAAAAAGTGTATTATATAAGGGGGTTCCTCGCAAAAAACTCTAAATTAAATATAAAAAAATCATCCAAGGTCTATAAAAGAGAACCAAAATCCCTAGTGAACTTAGGCACTTCTATTGCATCCAATCATTCATCAAAAACAAAGAGCACCCTCCTTTTCTCAAAATTCTTATATAACATTGAGAACTTCTGATATTTATATCCATCAGCACTAAAAGTTTTATCAATACGCATTGAAAGAGAGTATCAAAAAGGAGAGACCAGGAAAGGAAAAAAAAAAAGATAGCATCAGCAGGCAAAGAAGAGGAAGAAAGGCAACAAATAGAGGCCAAACAACAAGAGCTTTCTAAGGTCGATTTAAGATCATCTTCAAAAATGCTAACTTCTAATCATCATCCTCTAAATCCTTGAAGATCACAACATCATCTTCTATCATTTTCATACACAGTGACAAAACCTCGATCGTTGAAACTCCAGGAATCTTTTTAAGTTCATCTCGCAAGCCGGCCTTGACATTCTTTGGCGCATCAAGCACGGAGACCAATTGAGCAATTTGTGAATTACTTGTTTCCATCATCTGACCAATCATGTGCTCAAAACTCTTGTTACTATTTCAATATCGCTATTGTTGCTCAATCTTTTCTTCTTTGATTTTTGAGAAACCCCTTCATCTGCACTCCTCTTACTAGATCCTGATGCCTCAGTACAAATTAACTATAGCCAGGTCTTCAATGGCGGGTTGGTTGCTATCTTCATCAACTCTATCAGTTGGATGACAAGAGTTAACTTCTGTTATCTTATCTTTGAAAAATATTACTTACAAAAGATCATATTGAGAAAAAGACCTGTTATAAAACCCTTCGGCATCTTTATGACTTTACAACAAAGAACAAACGAATGAAGAAAAATTAGCAAAAAAAATTAGCAGCAATTGGTAACATATTAAACATAAAAGGCATTTGAGTAGTAAGAATTGAAAGCAAGACTGAAATAGTTGCTATGTTAACTTACCAGTTTTTGTATCTACCAAATGTGAGCATATGAAGAGCCTAAGTATTAAGGCCCTTCCTAGAAGGTAAGTAATACTTAGACTCTGATGCTAAAACCCATTTGGATAGCTAGTTTCTGATTTGTACTATTTGATGTATATACACATTTGAGCTTATGTTGGTTTAATGAAAGTTTTAATCATTTTACCAAAAAAAAAAAAAAAAAAAAAGTAGCAAGAATTGAACATTTAGCTTTAGAAAGTCAATTGAGCTACATAGTTCTAGGTGTCTACTGGTATATCACTAACCCATGGACCACAGTATACTACTTGAGATACAAATCCTCGCAACTATAGATTCAGACAACTTGAAACCAATACATATAGCACCTGGGTACAAAAAAAATGCTGGCAGTTCCTTAAATACATCAAATAAAAACAAATTGAAGTAACTATCTTGTTGCTTGGATGGATTTCCCTGTTTTTCAAAGAGCAGAATCTCTTATGTTAGTAGTACTTCTATGTTTAGAATTGGGGACATATGACTAACATTATGAAACTTGGTTCTGGGTTTCTTCTTGTGAGGTTTTGGTACAAGACCTGTAAATCTACAAATCAATGAACATATGCTAGGCATAGTGGGTTATTATATTAGAGACGAATGAATCAAGTATTGGTTATGAATTCAAAGGCGAGAAAATCAATTGTATTGTTTATGGTAGAAAATTACAAGAACTTGCTAGTATATATTAACATTGGCTAGAACCTCAAATCCATTAAGTACCCACACAAGTAGCACTTACATCCTCGTTGAGATGTCTTCTATGGAGCTGTTATTGTCAATCCCTCAGAATCATTTCTTGGGGAATATTTCGCTTAGTGGGAAGAAGGGTTAAGCCACTGTGATGGTAAGAGTTCCAGGTTTTTGCATGGAGACTGGAGAGTAGGTTGAAGTAAGTGTAGCTTACTGTTTGCCTTTAGTCAGTTCCTTAGATTATGCAAGGGAACAACAATAACAAAAAAGTAGAAGCAGCCATCTACCAAGTAACAAGCACAAAGGACTCAAGCTCAATGACATAGACCTTAACTACCCAAAAACCGCCAAACAAAAGGGCACAGAACAGACATATGGACATAAAGAGAGCCAAAAAAAAAGAACCAGTAATAAGAAGGAACTACATTTGAATCAAAAGTCTGTCTAGCAAAGAATCATGGTTCTGCAACCAATTGTCACTGACAAAAATTTGACAAAATATCACAGACGTTAACACCAAGTAATGAAACTATAGTTAGACAAAGCAAATCATGTATGGCAAGGCGTAAAAGTTAGACAAAGCAAAAATTTGACAAACATCACAGACGTTAACACCAAATTGCGATCTCCAGTCACCTTTTTTAAATTGTCATCCATCTAAATCCATTGCCTTTATGTTTGATCTCGACCAAGGCATGAAATTTCTTCTTCAGGTAACCGAATCTTGAGTCTATGTTGTTTGCTTTTAAGGCATTAACTCTTGGAACTTCTTTTCGAGGTGCAGTAGGTACATATAAAAGTTTAACTAATGTATCATCCTCTTCGGGAGTCCATCTTCTAGGTTTTTCTCTACTTGTACTCATTGATCAATACAATAATAACAGACTGCAAAAAGTAAATTTCATTTAAAGACGGATAAAGATAAATAATAAAACTTACATCAACGTATAGTTGTAATAATCTATAAACACACACAAACAAACATAATATTAAGTATACGAAATACAAAACAATCCGTATAATCATTACCTTTGCAAATATCAGATGGGATGAGGCTGGTTGACTTCTACTAGATAAACAAAGAAAAAGTACAAAACCAAGATTATCAATGGAGCCGCCACCTATCAAACATCTCTCGTGCAAGATTATCTTACAGTCCATTCATTAGATGTATCAACAATATGAATCATGTCCACTTCATCTCTATCTTCCATGAATGCCCTCCCAGCTTCTGTATCTAATTCAGCTTCCATAGGATCCCAACTCATTTCTCTACAAATGAGATTATGAATAAGACAACATGCATTAATTATATCTGATCTGCATGTGTATCAATACTGTAGTAGTTAGTATTTCTAAGTATTACCAACGCATTTTAGGCAACCCGAAACACCTCTCAATGACATTTCTCGCACCAGAGTGTTTCATGTTAAAAAAATCCTCCGGAGAGGTTGGTTGATAACCATCTCTCCACTCATTAAGATGATATCGTTGACCCCTATATGGAGCAAGAAAGCCATCACCATTCGTATAACCAGCATCGACCAAATAATAATTTCCTATGAACATTATAACCAAAAGGTATTTAGTTATTTTATAATTACAATTTATAGGCCAAATTATATAAGTAATTTCCTCACCACGAAGGACTTTTAATGGATGTCTTCTACTAACAGCATCCCGAAGAATTCTACCATCAGCTGCTGAACCTTCCCACCCAGTTAAAATATAAGTAAATTGCATGTCTTGAAAACAAGCAGCTAAAACATTTGTTGCTATCGCTCATTTCCTCGTTCGATATCTTGGCTTGGCATGCTCCGAAACTCTCAATTTGATGTATGTTCCATCTAAACTCCTAGACAGTTCTATTTGTATCACATACTGTTAGGAATCAAGTCCATATATGTTATGGGCGCGAGGGTATCGGGTCGTAGAGGTGAAGATTCCAAGGTCATTGGGTTAACAAGTAGAGGGGTTCGGTGTAAGCAGGAAGTTAGAAATCGAGCCAAAAACGGAGCCATGAAGTAAAATAGGTCGAAGGAGCGTCGAATGTTGTTGGCTGTCCACCCGGGCGGGTGGCAGGGCAATGAGCCCTGTTTGCTGCTGTAGGCCCCCCACCCGGGCGGGTGAACCCGGGACTCGGGCGGGTGGACCCGAGACCCGGGCGGGTGGTCCCGCAAGGTCGCGGTTCGCGACTTTTGCGGCAAGTTACTATGAAGACCTATTTCCATATTTTTTTGCATTATTATTTTAGATTCCTAATTTGATGTAATTTCCTATTTACTAGTTTATGTATTTAGAAAATATTATCTTGTAAGCTTTTAAGAAGTTTCCTAATTTCGCTATGATTAGGATTTTAAGATAATTAGTTTGGGGAAGGGTTTTCGTAGTTAGAGTCTAGTTAGGAATATAGAAGGGGCTATGTCTATATAAAGACTTGTGTGGCCTATAAATTTTGTATCCTATAGAAAGCACCAAATCAGTTAGAGAAAGTGATTTAGGAAGAAACTCAAACACAGTTGTGTAGAGTGATTATAGCGGATTCGTGATTTTTCCCAGTTGGGTTTTCCACGTTAAAACTTCTCGTGTGTTTTGCATACTTTTAATCTTATTTTTCGCACCAAAGTTCCTAATAAGTGGTATCAGAGCATCAGGTTTGAGATCGATGGAGAAGGTTTTTGGTGGAAAGTTCGAGGTTGAATTGTTCAACGGGAAGAACAATTTTTCTTTATGGCAAAACATGGTGAAAGATATCCTTGTTAAACAAGGGTTTCACAAGACCCTTGAGAAAAAGATCCCTGACAAGATGTAGTCTTCAAATTGGGAAACTATGAAGCTTCGTGCAGTAAGTACCATCTGATTGCATCTTGCCCCTGAACTGAAGTATCATGTCCTTAAGGAGGGTAATCCAAAGGCTCTTTGGAATAAGTTGTAGAAGATGTATATGTCTACATCGTTAGCAGATAAATTGTTCCTCAAGAAAGATTTATTCGAACTCAGGATGGACGATGATGATGACTTGAATGACCACATTGACAAATTCAAAGGCTTGATCACTCAGTTGGCATTGTTGGATGAGAAGTTCAAGGATGAAGATCAAGGAATGATGTTGTTGGTGCTCTTCCAAAGAAATACAAACCAGTTAAGACTTCTTTGTTAGTGGGCAAAACTAATCTATGCATGGATGAAACTATGTTGGTCCTTCTTGAAGCCGATAAGTTGATGAAGCAAGATGGCGGTGGTAGCTCAAGTGCCGTGACATCCGATCAAGGACTTGCAGTTGAAGCATATAACAAGTTAGGGAAGGCCAAGAAGCCAAAATCCAATGTCAAGTGCTTTTATTGCTATGGGAAAGGTCATTACCAAAATCAGTGCCCCGTAGCAAAGGAAGACTTGAGGGCTTGCAAGGAAAGGCGAAGCAAAGGGATGGCGACCATGGCAATAGAGTTAGATGAGGAGGATGCTCTCTTTGTGGGAGAGAAGCAGTCTAAGACCACTAGGCTTGACTGGGTCTTTGATTTGGGTTGTTCCCCACATATTTGCTCAAGTAAGGAGTGTTTCTCATACTATGAGGAAGCTGAGGGAAAAGAGGTAATCTTGGCTAATGACCAAAGGGCTAAGATTTATGGAATAGGAACCGTTGACATCAAGATTGATGATGGGTGTGTCCGAAAGATGACCGAAGTGAGGTATGTACCAGATTTGGGTAAGAATCTTATCCCTCTAGGAAGGTTAGACAAATTAAGGTATGAGACCCGCATTAGAGGAGCCCGCTTGGAGATACTCAAAAGGAATAGAGTGATCTTTAAGGGCGCAAGGAACATGAGTAACCTTTTTCATGCTTGAGGGAGAGGTTTAAGTTCAAGGGGAGGCGTCTCAAGGGCGCCCCAATGTTGATTGATCAAGCAAGCCACATATTTGGGCTTGAGGGGAGGTTTGTTAGGAATCAAGCCCAAATATGTTATGGGCCCGAGGGTATCGGGTCGTAGAAGTGAAGGTCCCATGGTCATTGGGTTAACAAGTAGAGGGAATCGGTGTAAGTGGGAAGATAGAAATCGAGCCAAAAACGGAGCCATGAAGAAAAATAGGTCGAAGAAGCGGCGAATGCTGCTGGGCAGTCCACCCAGGCGGGTGGCCCTACGAGGCCGCGATTCGCGACTTTTGCGGCAAGTTACTATGAAGACCTATTTCCATATTTTTTGCATTATTATTTTAGATTCCTAATTTAATGTAATTTCCTATTTACTAGTTTATGTATTTAGGAAATATTGTCTTGTAAGCTTTTAGTAAGTTTCCTAATTTTGCTATGATTAGGATTCTAAGTAGAGGGAATCGGTGTAAGACTTGTATGGCCTATTAATTTTGTATCCTAGAGAAAGCACCAAATCAGTTAGAGAGAAAGTGCTTTAGGAAGAAACTCAAACACAGTTGTGTAGAGAGATTATAGTGGATTCGTGGTTTTTCCCAGTTGGATTTTCCACGTAAAAATTGTCGTGTGTTTTGCATACTTTTAATCTTGTTTTTCGCACCATATTTCCTAACACATAGACATAAAAAAAACATATCAGCAATATATACACTTAGTAATATATGACATTATTCACAAACTAAACCTAAAGTCTACCTTAAACCATTTATATTTCTCATCCGTGGAATCCTCTGGGACAGGCTCTGGAGTGCTTGAATAAGACTGAGTGCAAACGCATGATAGCTCTCAAAACATGACGAAAATTTCTACTAACGGTCTCTTTAGATCTTTTCAAACGCCAGACAATCATCCTATGCTTTTGATCATGAGCTAATATATTCAAAAATATTGCAACCGTCTCTTCAATTGACATATTTCTTGAGTCTTTCAAGCGCCCAGTTGTTTGCAATAACCCACAGAACACATGAAATGCATGCCTATCAACCCTTAGTTGGTCAATACAACCAACATCTGAATTAAGAAACCCATTTACATTTATCAACCGTTGTGTAAATGTTCTTTTAGCTGAATGAATATTCTTCTTTCGTGGTTTTTTCATTAATTCAAGCATTGCCATCACATAATGAAAAAAGAACATCATCATCATGTCCCTCAACCTAATATACCAAATTAATACCAAAATACCCTTTTGCTTTCTTGGGTTGTACTTAAAACAACAAAGTTGTACTTAATACTACCAAGACAACCCAAGAGGTGTTGGCCCACTGGTAAACAAGCTTTGGCTTATACACCAGGTCACGGGTTCGAGCCTCTTGGGGAGCACCTACACGAATTTATTCGTGGAATACCTGAGGCCGTGCGTTAGGAGGTGCCCTTTAGCCACGCCCAAGCAGGGAGGAAGTTTCTCCTTGCAGACACCAAAAAAAAAAAAAAAATGAAAAATACTACCAAGACAACAAACACCAAAAGTTTCACCAAATTGCATAGCAATAACTAAATAAAAAATCACCGCAACGTTCAATTCAGTTGGCAAAACAAAAAATTGTACTCACTAAAGTATAATAATATTACTATTTCTAACTCATAAACCTCAATCCTAAACCATTCTATCTACTGATTAGTCCACTATAAGGAATTGGAAAAAAAAGAAAAAAGAAAAAATTCACTACACCAGAACAGAGCCTGCTCGCTCTGTTTTTGAACCAATTAGCCAAGACGAAGATTGAAATCTACTCATAGAAAATTCCAAGCTATAAATTCGTATAAAAATCACCAATTGTCCCATGATTCAATTTGATTTTTGAAAGTTTAAGGCTACCATCGGTGGTAAGTGGTTAAAGGTATATTCAGATGCAGCAAACATAAATAACAAAACAACACACCCTACAAAATCAAATTTGCTTCTACAATTTCACACAAAATCAAGGAGAAAGAAGTCGGGAGAGATTATACCTGGAAGATTAGGCTGCGAATGAAGATGCAGAGAGAGAAGCAATGAATTCAACGAGGTCGCGAAGAGGATCGTTGCCTTCAAAATTGAAAAGAAAAATCAAATCAACCAAAAACGAACAAATTTAAGTTGAGAGAGTGAATAATCTAAAGTTTCAATATAAACTTACAAAAGAGAATCGATTCAACCAATTTTGAGCATCAGATGATATAGATTTATCTGATTCGTTGAACATTCATTGATTTGTGGAGCATAAGATTGGTTTGTGAGGCATCAGATCAATTTCCATGGTTGGAGGAGAAGAGAGAGAAAGAACGAATGAGAAGACGAAGGAGAAAAAGAGCGATGAGCCTAGGGTTTCTTTTACCCGGTGAATAATTAACCGGGGGGGGGGNCTCGTTTTGGGTTGTAACAATTACGGGGCCCAAAACTTCCCCTCAACCCAAGCAATTGGTCTGGACCGTAAATATTATCCTAGCAATTATTTTGGGCCATTACAGCCAATCCAGGCGGACCCTAAAGCACAACAACTCTATACCACGTGTCACTGTTAGACTAGCCCGCCAACTTAGCTATGAAATAGGATATTAGTCAAAAAATGTATGCATATAATCACTCCAAATAAATTTATGTAATTAATTTGTCTAATCACTAATGACATTTAAAATAATTTAATAATCATGTGATACAATAATAATTACTCTCACTTTTTAATATAATAATTGTTGTCTAAATTATTTACCAATCTCCTCTTTCTCTTTACTTTTTTTTCATATATAATCATCGTTTTAAGTTTTCAACTCTATGATGTATCATAAAAATACTAAAGTAAATCATAAGTTTGATGTATCATAAAGATCTAATGCCACAATCCAACTATTTTACCCAACCTCTTCCATTCAATAGAGTCATGTTTTCTTAAACATGAAGGAGATAAAAGAACGAATTTTCACCAACTTTAGGGTCTAACCTTTCATAAAAGTTTAAGAAAGGGGACTATCCTTTGAATCATTTAATAAAAGGGACTCAAGTCCCTAAATTACCCAATTTACCCTCTCCTCAAAACCNGAATCTCTCTCCTCCCACTCTCCACCCCTCCCTAAATCCCACCACCACCAAAACACCAACCACCACCTCAAACACTCTCTCGTCAACCTCCTCCACCGCCACCACCAGCACTCCCACACACTCCTCCAAATCCCACAAAACTCTCTCTAGTCAGTGTTGTCATTTCTCATCTTCACCACTAACACCAATTCTTCCTTCACCAAGAACCCACAAAAACCCACATCCCCAACTCACCCACAAAACACAGAGTCTAAATTTGAAATTAAAATCAAATTTCCTTCAACCAAGTAGGGTACCATTAAAATTACCAGCCATTGCCAAGAGGCAAGGCGAGAGCCCCAGGAAGAGAGAGGACCGACCTGGCGGGCCCACCAGCAAGAGAAGGGCCAAAAGGTGCAGCCATAAACCATTGCATGAAATTGATCTGCTTGGGCCTCCAAAGCCTGGTGCCCATCGACAATCCCATTTGTTTGGGTTCTTCGGGAAATGTGTCGAGGAGCACAGATGAGTAGAAGCTGGATGAATTGGAACGATATTAGGGAAATTTTTGGCGAAATTTTTTGGGAGATCTCAAATGGCTACAACAATTGGCCCTTAATTGGTGGTGTGTATGCTCAAGTTTTTTATTTCAGTTTTGTTGAGAGAGGGGAAGTGTTATGGAGGAGAAAGACTAGTACTCACTTATGTTGCCATGATGCCATTGTTGTGTTTTTCAAGCTTTGCAATTTTAAATTATCTCTCTCCTCAAAAGCAATGTGCAAGAAATTGCTGAATTAAAAGCCACATTGAAGAGAAATTACAGTGGAGGTTGACGAAAAAGGGAGTTTGGTGGGATTTGGAGGAGTGTGTGGGAGTGCTGGTGGTGGTGGAGGTTGACGAGAGAGTGTTTGAGGTGGTGGTTGGTGTTTTGGTGGTGGTGGGATTTAGGGAGGGTGGAGAGTGGGAGGAGAGAGATTCAATTATGGGTTGAAGGGGGGAGAGAGAAAAATTTGGGTTTTGAGGGGAGGGTAAATTGGGTAATTTAGGGGTTTGAGTCCATTTTCTTAAATGATTCAAAAAATAGTCCCATTTTTAAAATTTTTATAAAAGGTTAGAACCTAAAGTTGGTGAAAATTCGATAAAAGAACCTATTTTCGATTTCTAATATCAGGACATATTTATAATGCATTAATTGACTTTGTCTATCATGGGCATAAAATAAAATTTCCAACAACCTTATTAGTACAAAATCAGAAATATGTAGAACATCAACACCAACTGTACTGTACAGTAGTTAAGGTAGACAGAAATAATGTGGAACCAGCTCATAGGCTGGCCACACAGGTAAGACAACAAGTTTTTCCTCCTTGTAGTTTTTAAGTTTTATATATATATATGAGTGTATTGAGCGTTGTAAAAAAAAAAAAAAAAAAAAAAGAAACACCAACTGTAACGTTTTTGAGTTGATTCTATCCAAAGACAAAATATCCAAAGAACCTCATATAAAAACGAAATAAATAACACCACCACCAATAGCTTAACAACAGTTACCAGAAAAAATCACTGCAATACATACAATACAAGACAAGAAAAATCAGAGAGAAAGAAAGACACCAACACCATGTCTGAATCTTCGGAGACCACCTCCGCAGCACCGCTTCTGCGTCCTCGTCATGGTCATGCTTCTTCGGACAACCACACCACGGCTCGAGTACCTCAGGCGACAGCGCTGACACTCCTCCTGGGCCGCGCTGCGGGACGGCGCGGCCCATCTATGCTGGTAAGAGAGACGGCCGCACGTGAGCTGGAGGAGCGACGCGCCGATTGGGGCTACTCGAAGCCGGTGGTGGCGCTCGACATGATCTGGAACATGATATTTGTGGTGGCTTCGGTGGTGATGCTGATCTGGACAGGTGATGAGCGGCCGAATGTTCCAATTAGGGTTTGGATCTGTGGGTATGGGTTGCAATGCTTCGTGCACGTGGTGCTTGTGTGGGTGGAGTATCGGCGGAGGTCAGATATGAGAAGGAGAGTGAGTGGGAGTGGTGGCGGGAGTGGGAGCGATCGGGGTGGTGGTGGTGGGGATGTTGTGGAGAGGGGTGATCTTCGGAGCCGGTTTGAGTTTGATGGGAATGATAGTGATGGGGAAGATGATGGGAATGGGATGTTTGGGTCTTCTTCTGGGTCCAGGTAAGGGTTTGAATTCTTGTTTTTTGAAATTGGTTTTTGTTTTAGTTGATTGTTTGTGAATTAGGAATTGTGGGTCTGTAAATTGTCTTTGTGAATATTATGGAAACAGCCTCAGTATTTGTTAGATGTAATCTGAACTTCCCTAGAACGTGTACTGGGCAGGACTATTACCGGGTGGTTGTTGTTGTTGTTGGATGCTTAAACAGTCTAAAGTGGGTGAACAAGGTAGATGACTGTGTTGTTTGGTTTAAGCCTGTTTTTATCTGTTATGTGGTCGATGATAGTTGCATTGGAGGTCGCCAGTGGCTTAAACAACCATTTCTATTGATGCTTTCACCCTTTCTTCTGTCACCTATACTCTACTGAATGGTGAGATGAGGGTGCAAAGAAATAGATTATGTAAATAGGATGATGATGAGACATGGTACTAATACCATGGAAGATGTAATAAATAATTAAAATGTGGTCCTAATTTCCGTAGCATACATTGCTCTAATCTGTTGAATATAGAGTAAGCTCCTTAATTTTGTGATGCTACAATTTAAAGGATTGAAAAGTGGGGTTAATATAGAACATTGCCTCCCAGCTAATGTGGGCATAAGTTTAAAACACAATGATTCAACCCGAGCCCGACACGTCAGCATGCCATATCAGCGCTTAGTATTGCCACATATACGTTGACGTGTCACATACATTGCCATGTAAGCACCACATTCATTTTCTCAATTTTAAAAAG
>BSSO01006696.1:0-11684 GCA_030267885.1 Mesembryanthemum crystallinum | reverse complement strand
AAAAAAAAAAAAAAAAAAAAAAAAAGAAAACCCTACCTACACGATCAATATCACACACATATATAAGAGGAACTAATGTCAAACCTAGCCACCCTTAA
The DNA here is from genome assembly GCA_030267885.1 of Mesembryanthemum crystallinum. Classification (NCBI taxonomy): domain Eukaryota; kingdom Viridiplantae; phylum Streptophyta; class Magnoliopsida; order Caryophyllales; family Aizoaceae; genus Mesembryanthemum; species Mesembryanthemum crystallinum. Next base: position 11,586 of record BSSO01006696.1, on the reverse strand, counting down.
ATCCAATTACATGCCTCTTTTTCTATTCTTCTGCAGCTTTGTCTTTGGTTTCATTTTTTTTTCTTTTTCTTTTTCTTCTCCTACCTTCCTTTAATTTTTGCGATTTTATTTTTTCTTGTGGTTATTTTGTGTTATTTGATTCATTAATTATACTAATCTCTATTGAACAATCATTGTCTTTTTATAGGTTTGGTTTTAAAATTATTGAAGTGTTCAAAAGTGATCAAGTAGATATTTAAAAGTAAGTCTTTTGTCATCTCTCCAATATTTTCGTCGTTTAGTTATGAATGATCAAATTTTTGCCTCCAATTTAGCATGTTAAGGATGTCGTTTATCAAAAATATGATAGATGTTTACAATGCGTAATGGGATATGCTTGCAAATTCAAGCTTACATATTATATCGTAAAGGTATGATCTCTATCGTTTCGATTAATACTGAAGATATGTAATTTAAATTTTATTGATGAACATATTTTTATATACATGTTTACGTAAATATGTTGTTAGCTTGATTTTTGATAAGATTATTAACCTACATTACTCATAAATGATGCAACTCACTAGCAACACCTAGGTTATGGAAGCATAATGTGCGCCAAATAAGTACGATGTAATTTTTATTAAATTTTCTAATATGATTTCAACTGATTATATTTTATAAAAAAAAAAAAAAAAAATCATTGTGATAGAGTTAGATTAGCAATAGGATACCCAATGGATTAGATTAGTTTAGGAAACCTAATAGATAATAAGTACTATCCCCTTTAAATATTTACCTCTACTCAATCCCATACACTTCTACCATCCCTATTTTACCTGCTTCTACACAATTTTTCAAATGGGAAGCGTCTCTACCATCCCTAATAGATTATTTATGGTTATTGTCTTACTTTTATTTAAAGAAAAACATAGATTTTAATACAATTAATATTTTTACCGTGCATTGCACGAGCTTGATTACTAGTTTCTTGCAATTTTCCACCAACTTGTAGCATTTTCAGCAAATATGAGAATGTAAAATATGATCTGAGCAACCAACTATTATACTCGTGAATAGAAATTTAGCTACTAAACATAGAGAATATGAAGGGAAACATTAAACCTAGTAGGTAAGTCAAGGCTAGATTAGTTGAGATGACTGAAATGTAATGGATGTTATTGTGTTGCTATTTTGGTGATCAATGAAATTTCTTATTTTCTCCGAAAAAAAAAGGAAACATTTAAATCTTCATACAAGGGCAATAATAAACTGTAAGAAAATCGAACAAATTGTTACTAAATCATTGAAAAAATGTAAAATTCCAACTAGGACGAGGAAAAAATTGGTGCAATTGACTATTTTTGAAAATTTTAATACTATGATGGTCGTTTGAGTATACTTTTATTACCGATATGTCACCGGAGTTTTTTAAATACCAATATGTTACAAGGGTGTCATTTTTAATACTAAATTGGTCATTTGGCCAAGTTAACAATAAGGATCATAAAAAAAAAAAAAAAGGTTCCAGATTCAATTCCTAGCTAATTGCGGCGTTGCACATCTCGCGACTTAATTACCTCCTCCGATTCATGTGGCCCAAGGTAGGGTTGATGAGGGCGCCTAAAGGAGCGTAATCCTTTTTTATTTTCTTTAAACAAAAGGATATTTCAATGTTATTTCATTTCATAATATAAAATTTAAAATACAATAACTTTTAAGTGACATTTATTATTATTTTTATCATTTTATTCTTCATTAATCCCAATATACACTTACTATTTTTTCTCTTCAATGTTACATTTGATAACAGAGAATAAATTTTCTATCAGTGTTGCTTGAGGAAGGGTCCTCCTCTCTCTGGTGTGCGAACACCACCTATGGGGCGTCGAGGCCGACCGCCCAAGCAACCACAAAAACAACCCCAGAAATCGAATTCGGGAGGGAAATCAAATACGCCGATGCCCTCTACAACCTCGGGAGCTACTTCAGTTCAACCAAGAGTGTCTTGCAACCTTGAGACTGAGCTTGCGCTTCAACAATGGATTCCACTCCGGCTCTGCAGAAAAAGTGAGAACAGTGGGCCAAGATTCTTAGCTCCAGTTCTAGCGGCATTAATTAGGCGGAGGAAGTTGAGCAAAGTGAGAAGGAAGCTCAAAAATCAGGTAACCCTAGAATTAATTCTTGGGAATTCTTTGATGTCACTAAATTACGTAATGCGGGGTGTAAACTTGACTATTTTGAACCATTAATCAAAGAGGGGACTGTAGTGGGTAAAATCACATTTGATGATGTTAAATCTGAAATTGATTACTGGGAATCAGCACTAGTTTGCTTTGTTCTGGGTGCTCACCCCCTATTTCTGTGTTTGGGGCTACCTTAGGAAGATTTGGGGAAAATTCGGAATTGATAAGATTCTCAAGATGAAGAATGGTCTTGTTATAGTGCGTTTTCATCCTGTTACTAGTAGAGATGAAGTGCTACAGTTTGAAATCTTCCACTTCGATAAAAAAAACCTGTGATTGTAGTCCCTGGGCAAAGGACATTCATTCTGATCACTTTGCTGTAAACTCTGTTCCAATATGGGTGAGACTCAATGGCCTTGATGTTAAGTAATGGGGCCCTTCCTCTCTCAGCAAACTTGCTAGCTTATTGGGAACTCTTATAATGACAGACAAAGCCACAATTGAAAAAGCTAGCATTAATTTTGCTAGAATTTTAATTGATGTTGATATACAGAAATCCCTCCCTGAAGTTATCTACTATGAGAATGAGAGAGGTGCGCTTATCCAACAAGCTGTTATGTTTGAATGAAAACCTATTTAGTGTGGGTTCTATAAAGGATTTGAGCACTCTGAAGTGGAATGTAGGAAGAAACATCCCAAAATTTGGATACCTAAACCCTAGCGAACTGAGGTTCCTGAACCTGTTCTTGAAACTGCCTCAGAACCATTAATTGTCACTGAAGAGTCCCTTGCAACTGTTCCAATGCCATCTCCCCCTGCTAATGTGACTCCACTTGCTATTACCCCTGCTATATTTCTAGAAACTCAATGGCCAGTCCCCTCCAAGGCATCCAAACCTGTGCAGGCTCCTAGCAGTAGTACTCTGGTGAATAATCCCTTCAGTACTTTGCAAGAAGAGATTGAACCTATTTTGAATGTTGTGGCAGGCCAAACTGTCAGTACCAACTCCCCCCCAAGGGTTGGTCATGGATAATATTGCTGCATGGAATATTAGAGGGCTGAACATCCTTGCAAAGCAGAGAGACACCCACTCTTTCTGCTTGAAGAATAAAGTAGGTCTTATTGGCCTTGAGGGGAAAAAAATTGAGATAAGAATTATGTCAGTTGTCTTAATAAGACCTTTCCATGCTGGAATAGTCACATAAATCTCTCATCTGACCCTAAAGGGAGAATATGGATAGTATAGCTACCCAGCATTTACAAGGTTTTTATACTCTCTTCTCAAGCTCAGCTAATGCATTGTAATGTTACTCATCTAGCCTCACAAATGACCTTTTGTGTCACATTTGTGTATGGTTATAACTCTATTGATGCAAGGAAATCTCTATGGAGCTCTATCAATGATGTATCATACAATATGACAGATCCTTGGATTATCTTGGGTGATTTTAATAGTCTTTTACACTTTGATGATAGACTGGGTGGAAATAGAGTCATCTTCAATGAAATTAGAGATTTCTCTAGCTGTGTACAACACTATCAACTTCAAGAAATTTCCAAAATTAGGGGAAGATACACTTGGAGCAACAAACATGAGTATGGCTCCAGAATCTATTCTAAAATAGACTGGGCTCTTAGTAATGGGGACTGGATAACTACATTCAATGATTCTATTGTTCATATTCTGCCTGAGGATATTTCTAACCGCTATCCTCTTATGGTTAAGTTTTTTTCTCTATCTGATATAGGGTTTAAACCCTTTAAGTTGTTTGATATGCGGGCTACTTCAAACTGCTTTCTGCGAATTGTCACAGCAGTGTGGAATTCTCCTATTGAGGGTTGTAAAATGTATAGATTTTGCACAAAACTTAAATTGCTTCGGAGGACATTAATGCTGCTCAAAAAGCAAAGATTTGGAGATATTTAGATGAGAGCAGACTCTGCTAAGGAGAAAATGATCAGCATTCAACAACAAATTCAGGCTGATCCCCTTAATAGCAGCTTACAGAAAGAAGAGAGAAGGGCAGTCAATGAGTACAAGAGATGTTCTATTGATCTTGACAGCTATTTGAGACAAAAGAGCAAAGTGGATTGGCTGAATATGGGTGACTCCAGTACTCACTACTTTCATGCCATCCTCAAGCAGAGAAGACCTAAGAACAGGGTCACTACTATTCAAAATGAGCAAGGTGACTTTATTTCTGATTACAAGGAAGTTATTGATACTTTTTGTAACTATTATAGAGGCATGCTGGGGGTTTCTAGCTCTAAATCATCCCCAGCAAATCCCGAGGTCCTAAGAGTAGGAACTACCCTATCTATTGAAGACTAGCTGAGTTTGATCAAACCTTTCTCCAGTGATTAGGTAAAAGCTGCACTTTTTTCCATTCCCTCTATCAAATGCCCAGCTATTGATGGTTATGGTAGTGGATTTTTTAAAGAGGCTCAGGATATTATTGGTGTTGATGTAACATAAGCTATCCTTAACTTTTTTAAGACTGGTAAGCTGCTAAGTAGTATTAACACTACTGTAATCTCTCTAGTACCTAAAATTGATAATCCTTCAATGCTTAGTGAGTTTGGCCCATAGCTTGGTGTACTACGCTTTATAAATGTATGTCTAAACTTTTGTGTGCTAGATTGAAGTCTGTATTACCTCACATTGTTAGTGAGAACCAGGGAGCATTTGTTTCTAGGCGTTATATTGGATACAACATCATGATTACTCAAGACTTAATCAGACTTTACAATAGAAGAAATATCTCATCTAGATGTCTAATGAAGGTGGACCTCAAGAAAGCGTATGACACAGTTGATTGTCAAGCTGTAGAAGAGATCATGAAAGGGCTGAAGTTCCCTCATCTCTTTATCCAATGGACTATGACTTATCTGAAATCAACAAGCTTCACTTTAAGCATAAATGGCAGACTTCATGGAAGATTCAAAGGTGCAAAAGGCTTGAGCCAAGGGGACCCTGTCTTCCGCCTCATATTTGTCCTCATTATGGAGTATCTTAAAAGAACTATGAAGCTTGCTGGAGGTCTCCCTGACTTCAAACATCACCCCATGTCCAAGAAACTTAATCTCATTAACTTAAGCTTTGTAGATGACCTCATGTTATTCTGTAAGGCTAACATTTGCTCTGTTAAGATAATTATGGAAGGCTTTCACCACTTCTCAGCAGTCACTAGGCTTACTTCAAACCTTCAGAAATCGCAAGTGTATATTGGAGGAGCTAACACAACAACTCAGCACCAGATATACTCTCACATTGGCTTCTCTCAAGGTGTATTCCCCATGAAGTACCTTGGCATGCCTCTCTCTCCCACTAAATGGTCCAAGATTGATTGTAGTTTCCTTGTTGATAAAATCACAAAAAGAATTAGATGTTGGTCATCTAGGCATCTATCTCTAGCAGGCAGAGCTCAGTTGGTTAATTTTGTGCTTTACTCTGTGCATATCTATTAGGCCTGTATCTTCCTCCTTCCAAAAGCTATCAACAAGTCCATAGAGCAGGTCTATAGGAACTTCTTATGGGGCCAATCAGATTTCAGGTCAAAAATCCCTCTTTTAGCCCGGGACTCTGTTTGTTTACCTAGGAAATATGGGGATCTTAATGTTAGAAACTGTCTCTTATAGAACAAAGCTGCTGTAGCCAAGCATCTCTGGTCTATAACTATGAAGAAGGATTGCCTTTGGGTCAAATAGGTTGGTGAAGTGTATTTGAAAGGTAAGAATCTCTATAAGGATACCCTCCCATCTGATTGCAGTTGGTACTAGAGACATTTGATGAAATTGAGAGGTAATGGGGATGGGTTCAGTAACTGTAGCCATTGGCTTGTCGATGCAAGTGGGCATTACACAATAAAACTGGGCTATACTCAGCTTATTGGTGAGAGAAGAGTCTTCTCCAAAGCTAAAATTTCATGGGGAAAGTATAATATTTCGAAACATGCCATCTATCTTTGGCTGATCCTTCACGTGAGGCTTCTTACAAGAGATAAACTCACCAGAATAGGATGCCAGGTACTTGACCCTCAGTGCCCTCTCTGCACCTGAATGCATTCCACATCTCTTTTTCTCATGCCAATACTCCCAGCAGTTCCTGCAATACATTTGCTCATGGCTGGAAATAAAAAAGCTCCCTTATGCCTACAACAGATGGCCTTACTGGCTTCTCAATGCAAAATGTAGCAAGGTCAGGAAGCTACTGCTTTCATCTACTTTAGCCGCTGCAACCTATATGATCTGGTATGCTAGAAATTCTGCCATATTCAAGAATACTAAGCCTGACCCTTCAAGTTTGGCTGAAGAGCTTAAGAAGATTTTGCGTATGAAGAACTTTAGTATTAATGTACAGAAAATTAATAATTTTGATAAACAGTTATATAGCAAGTTTTGGTAATACAGCTTGAAGGCTTGTTGAACCTACAAGAGTACCCTACATAGTAGGTAGCTTGAATGGCGTAGACTCCCTTATAGCTTTGTACATAGGCTATATTGCATGATTTTGGTAATATACAAGCTCTATTATTACCCAAAAAAAAAAAGTTGAAAGATGTCTTGTATTTTGAATCATATGAAGTAATTCCTTTTCTTTTAGATTATACGAATCACAAGGAAAACAAAAGTTGCATTTTTTTCTTGAAAATTAGTAAATTTATGAAAGAAACCCCACATACTCAAATAACGCGCGCACACCAAGAAATGTGGTGAAAAGCTAATAGATAAAGAGTCCAAATCCAACCAAAAGTAACAACACGAAATAAAAAAAATAGAAGAAAATAACAAGAACTAAAAGGCCCTCATTCCTTTATTAGTCTCCTAGCAACAAAGTCTAATACTTACAACTTTGTATGCCTCCAAATTAGCTTCACAACAACTTTCAAATTGTGGGTATTGAATTAAATTTCCTCGGTGTCTTCTTAGCTGATCTTGTTAGATCTTGAATCATCTCTCGGTCATATATCTGTAAGGCTCATTCTCAAGTCTCAAGTTCTCTTGCCCTCCTTACGGACATTACCAATATCATCCTCACTACTATATGCAGTGCCAATGTCTTCATATAGAGCATATGTATCTTCCTGATGGATGGTGGACGATATCTGATAAATTATAGAGAAGATGATAAAAACTGACTTGTATTGATAATACAAAGAAATACCCCTTTCTATAGATACAATATGCTTGGAGGTCAAGATAGATATAATCAAAACACATATTAACTTGGATTTTTTGTGGGGAGCCCCCTTATAAAAAGAAACGGCAATGACGAACACACCTTAAGTCATTTTCCAACTAGTTTAAATGAGATTCTGATCATTTTGTCCTTAGCCTTTAAGTACATATTTGCTTGGGTAAATCGGTCATAATTCACTTAAATTGGCTAAAAAATGACTTAAGGTGTGTTACTCAATGCCATTTATTTTGATAAGGGGTTCCCCACAAATTTGTTATGTAAGGGGTTCAAAAGGTCCATTTTATAAGGGGATACTCCAAAAAACATCATATTAACTTAAATATAGATGATAGTCTACCTAATTATATTCTCAAATATAATGTTATGATATGGAAATATACTACTCCACAATCGTAGCAGTAGTAACATGAATGCCACGATTGGAAATCACCATACGTAACACCTGATAATAAAAAAATCACATAGATCTTGCTTAAAATGAAAAAAAAAATCGCCAACTAAAAATAACAAATTCATCCCTAGCGGTATTGGTTGCTCGAAAGGATAGTCTCTAGCAGTAGTTTTCGCTCGAAAGGACGATCTCCAGCGGTAACTCGCTCGAAAAGAATAGTCCTAGTGATACGAGTCGCTCAAAAAGAAGAGTCCCCAGCGAAAGAAATCGCTCGAAAGGATAATATCAATGTCGAAAGGCAATGAACTCAAAGGCTGCAACTTCTACCGAGCACCATGCGTGGATGATCAAGGAAATTGTCGGGACAATCGATAAAAGGGGCCGACTAGAATTGAGTGATAATTGAAGATAGTAGTGAGATTTGGAACAATAATAGGACAAAGGTAGGTGTTGCTTTGGAGAAGCGGGTGAGAATTTTATTTTTATTTTTTTATTTTTATTTGTAGGTTTTATGTGTAGACTGGGATGGTCCGACGGACATGATATAGACGTGTTCCTGCCAGCCAGCTCAATTGAAATTTGAGAGGGTGGTTAACATAGGTCTAGGATCGAAAACTTTATTGAGACCATGATAAATTATGGAGAAGCTGATAAAATTTACTTGTATGATAATATAGGGGAAGACCCCTATTTATAGGTACGATAGGCTTGGAGGTCAAGATACATATAATCTTATCACGTATTAACTTACCTAAATATAGATGATAGTCTACCTAATTATATTCTCAAATATATTAATATGATATGGAACGCAAATTCTTGTATACAACCGTCTAACCGTTAGACGACCAAATATAATGGTGACTTTTCGCAATTTATGGGCTATTTTTAGCCACTTAAGGGTTACCTTTTATACTCCCTCCGTTCTACAAACAAGGTGACGCTTGGTTTTCCGCAACTTACATACATGTGAGTTGTGGAAAACCAAGCGTCACCTTCTTTAAAGAACGGACGGAGTATCTTATAGTTATTTTACAAAATTACCCTAAGTCATAAAAATATACCCCCTAAGTCGATAAAAGTAGCTACTAAATTGCGAAAAATTATTCCTAAATTGGGTCAAGTTGTTTAAAGTAGCCTTTAAGTCATTAAAAATAACCCCTAAATTATGAAAAATCATCCTTAAATTAGGTCGTCTAACAGTTAGACGGGTGTACAAGAGAGTTACTCGATATGGAAATATACTATTTCCATATGTCTCTAATAATATCAAAAGGGACTAGATCTACCAGTTCACTAGATGGGAATCAGAAGGCACACGAGCTACCAAATCATTAGGTGGGAATTTTGATTTTGATTTGGGCACAAAAAAATACTGAAAACCAGACTCTTCGAATTCAGGCTCCCTGTCACAAATTCAATTCGTTCTTATATCCAGGTTGATAATAGGGTTTTGATTAATACATATGGAACGAAGAGGAATGGCGGGAGATATGGATGAAAAGAGAGAGAGAGAGAGAGAGAGAGAGAGAGAGAGGGGAGAGTAGATATGGAAGAACGAACATGAGAGCATGATTAGGGTTCAGATGGATGCTCTAAATAGGGGTACATATTTGGTGGGAATTGTTAACGGGATGTGAGGGGGTAGGTTGGTTAATGAAATGAGGGTGGGTTGGTCAATGGAGATTGAATTGGGGCAATTTGCGGAGGGGGTTTAATGAAAAGACAAGGGGGTGGATATTTTAGTAATTTTACTAGGAAAACATTACCAAAGAAGTAAATGGCACCATATTTATAGGACGGGACAAAAAGAAAATTGACTATACTTTCATAGGGTGCGTGAAAGGAATATGTATATTTGTAAACAAACTATCCGTGAAGTTTAGGAATTTAGGCAAAAGATTCAAATAATGAAGTGAGTGGCAAAAAATTCAACGATGATTTGAAGAAGGATCTCACCCAAAGATACTTACTAATTTGAAAAATAAAACTATTGTGCACTCAATTTAACCATTAGATGATCTAAAAGAAGGATGAATTTAAGCAGTCTAAGTTTTATTTTAAACATCTTAGGGGGTTACTTCGAGAGTATTATGGATTACTTTAAACAATTTAAGATGACTTTGGGCAATTTATTAAGGATTACGTATAACAAGGGGTTACTATAAACAGTTAGGAATCACTTTGAAAGCGTTATGGATAACTTTTAGGTTGAGACACCTTTCTAACATTTAGAAGAACAGATGTAATCAAAAATTTGTGTAGAACGAATTTCTAACTCAGTTTAATTATATTTCCTGTTATACAACTCCCAACAACAACTAATCCAACTGAGCTAGCAGGCTTTTAACTTAAAGTCAAATAATAGTCTTTATTTTGCTGAGTACATGTTCAAATACTCCATTACCTAATTTAAACCTTTAAGGAACCTTTAGAGCTTCAAATTAATTACTCATACAAACAAAAAAGGTTAAGAAAAATAGGCTGTATTCACATGTGAGCTTTCACAGCTCCGAAAATGTGTTCGTTTCTTGTCCATGATCAAATCTTTAAAAGTTTCGAAGTGATATTGAAGGAGAATTTCACATGCATGCATCTGATTAACTATTTACCTCTGTAAAATTTTAGGTACATTGAATTGTTAATTATACTCTTGAGTAGAAAGTTAGCATCTCCTGTCATATAAACTGGATTATATTTTGACTTTAAGTTGCCTGTATAGAATTTAACACTGGAATATGGTTCCAAACATTATTTAATTCCCAGATCATGACAGCATATTCAACTGCCATAGTTAAAATGTTGACATTGGATGAACTTTGTAGGTAAGTTATTCTGAAAAAAAAAAGCGAGGTAAAAAGAAAAACGCATAAATTTATACTTCTAGGTCCATAATATTGATTAGAGATGTATGAATCACCTGCAATTTTTGAACGTAATCCCCAACGCTCTAATTATGAAAAAGTCATCCCACTATGTTAGTACATGTTATGCTTTCATGCAAGATTTTTAAAAAATATACCTCATGCGTTAGTAAATAATAGCTACCCTTCAAGCTAAAAAAAAGAATAGAAAAAAAATAATAATTCAAAAAGGGTACCTGAGTTTGGGGTAATAATAAAAAGGGTATATGATATTTACCTATTCCCGTTTAGTTTATTCAACCTTTTAAATTAATTTTCATTTAGAATCCAATTGGTTGACGCTGTGAATAGCTCTTTTAGAATTCCTAAATGTTTTAAGAGAACATACAATCCAAGAGTGGCTTACATTAGAAAAAGGGAGGAGTTTGAAGAGAATATTGAGCGACTTCTAAGAGGGTGAATGAGGTTGGAAATGATCCACAAAAGGAAGAAGTGGAGGTTGAAAAATGTCCATGCAGGGTCTATACTTTCATTACTTGCTGATGGCATGACTTTTCAGATCAAGACTCTGAAAGGAGGACACTTCCATAAGATTGTACAAGAACCCAGATGCTTAGGCTTCATGAATTGCAAAAGTTCTTAATGCATATCACATATCCGAGTAAATCCGGATATGAATGTCAAAATCATGAAAGAAACTTTAATTCGCCAGTCTAACAAAAAATTTCACGACGCCAACCAATTGGACCCGAAATGGGAATTAATTCAAAAGGTTGGGTACTGTAAAAGGGAATAGGTATATATCACGCACCCTTTTTATTATTAACCCTAACCTCAAGTACCTTTTTTGAAATCATCCCTTTTGTTTTTTTTTTTTTTTTTTGGTGTCTGCAAGGAGGAACTTCCTTCCTCCTTGGGCGTGGCTAAAGGGCACCTCCTAACGCTCGGCCTCGGGTATTCCACGAA
>BSSO01006695.1:0-11686 GCA_030267885.1 Mesembryanthemum crystallinum | reverse complement strand
CAAAGCCCACAAACCGAACAAGTAAGAAGTCCAAAACAGTAGCTGGACAAACCCAGGCCTCCCCCATCACACCAAACAACCTACTCCAAAGATCTCTCGCCATCTTACACCGCAAGAAAAGATGTGCAGAAGACTCGCCGCTCGCCCTACAACCCATACAAATATCCGGACACAGAGCCTGATTAGGCCTCCTCCTTTGGCGCAGGTCGTTAGTATTAATCTTATCTAACACCAGAGTCCACACAAATACTCGTACCTTAAAAGGTGGTTTCTGACAAATTTTTCTATAATGTACACTAAATGCCTCTGCTTGCATGATGATGATGAGTGAGAGAGAAAGGGATTGGAAACTGTATAATTGCTTTTTGCCTTTTGCTTTTGGATATTGTTTTTCTGGTAACCAAACAGGAGAAAATATGGTAGGAATTGTATTTTCTATGGAAAACTATTTTTAATTGAAAATCATTTTTACTATTTTCAACTGAAAATGAAAATCAGTTTTAGTTGAAAATAATTTCCTCCCAACCAAACAGAGCCTAATTCTGCAATTCCTTGGTCCCAATCTCAGCTCTCTACTGTCCTCTTGTCTATTTCGCTTAAGTGTGCATATTGTCCTCTTTATATATAATATACACTAAATGCCTCTGCTGCCCTGTTCAAAGGGAAGCTAGTTAAGTGATCTTATCCCAAGCACCTCTGGAGAAATATGCACTCTAGCTAGAGTGCATATTGAATACCATTGAAGATTCCGCTCTAACCAAATGCACCACAGTACTCCATCAAGCACAGTGCCCCAACAACTTCTTCTCCTTTCTTCTCCCAAAATCTACAAAGCATATCTGAAGAAGTCCACAACACTGGACAGGAAAACCCACATCTCCCCACCACACCAAACAGCCTACCCCATAAATCACGTGCTAGGATTTGTTACTTCACTTTGACTTGCCTCTTGTCCGGGGATTGGCACTCTCATGGCTCTCCCCTAAGTTTCTGTTGTTACAGTGCTTCCCTATAGAATTTATTCGCATTTAATCAAGTGCCATCTCATTCCCTTCAAATTGTCCCATAAAACAATTCCAGCCACAAGGCCCACAACCGCTAGAACATGAACTTTTCTATCCCTCAGCCATACCTCAACATAAGGAGCTTACATCTATTGTTTAATCGCGACTTAATTCATACCCATGCATTATATTTCTCTTTGCAGTATGCTTTGAGTTTTTACTTGTGCATACTTTGAATTTGGCTCTATTTTGTTCTTACTTGGCCTCATTTATGTCTCCAGTGTAGTTTGCTACTCTGTCTTTTGCTTGACTTAATGTTTTGATATTTTGACTTAAGCAATATAATATACCAGGGATCATCGTCGGAAGTATGTGAACTTATACAAGGTTAAACTGGATGTCCTTCAGAAGGAACAGGTAACAACTTTTCTTGTGTGCTCTTGTGGACACTTTTTTTTTAGACAAGGAAAGTAATTGTATTAAAAGCAAATGTGAACAAGGAGAGGACAAGATATCCTCGTTACAAAGAAATCATTAAAATAAAGCCCTCCAATCTCTCTGTACTAAAGACAAGGAGATTCCGGGGAAATTCCTATGGGCAAGAACCCACAAAGAAGCTAGGAAAATTACCCTATCCCAGATTTGGAGCATCTTGGACAAAATGATCTCTAAACACCTTATTATTTCTCTGGAGCCAAATGCACCAAACAAGAGCAAACATAGCAGATCTCCAAAGAATTTTCCCCTCCTTCCTTGACCTGAAACCCCTGAATCGAATGTGGAACATCTGTAACTAGACACTTTCAACACTGTTTGGTATATTATCTTGTACCCTCACTGTCTTACATCGGCTTCTTTAAAGAACTTTGTATACTTCATACTCGAGTAAAAGCTTCTTCTCATATAAATGTGTGGCTGGGTGTTAATATGGTGGAAACTGGAAAATAGAACAGATCTTCTTCACATAAAAAGGTGTCAATTAAAATTTCAAAACATTTGTAGATGTAGGATTTGCTTAGGTAAATGTTCATTTACCAGATATATTAGATGGTAGGTTTCCAAATTCAAAAGTAAGAAATGTTGTTCCTTCATTCCTTTTTTGTGAAACTGATTACTTGACAATTGGAAAGGGAGGAAGTGAAAAAGGAAAGAAGACTAACATTTATCACAAATGACTGGATCAACAATGGTTTTTCTAACAATTTTCACAAATGATCGAGTCAAGAATGCTTTTATGTTTAGTAAGAACAGTTTATGTTCCAATCCTTTGGAGAAGCAATGGGTATGCCTGCCAGTCATTTTGGACTTCCTTGCAGATTCAGTTTTTGGGGTAATGAGAGAAGAAGTTGCTGCATTGGGTTACTCTTGCAATATTCTGGTGCATTTGGTTGGAGGAGAATGCGAGTCTCTTTTTGTGAGTCACTTTGTTGCCAAAACTACTTTGGGATCCGGTGACTTATTTGGCTTCCTTATGGGCTATAGCAGGCGAGGCGTTTAGGAGCTACCACGTTACTCATGTCCTGAGGAATTTGACTAATTTGTAACTAACGGGCGGACAGCTTGACCAACCGAACTGTTTATTCTACTGATTCATCAATACAACTTTTCTCTATCCGTAAAACTGAGCTGATTCATTCACATCAGCAGAGTTTCAAATAGTCAAATAAACTTATTGAAAATTGAGAATAGCTGTTGAGATTCGTCATGCTTAACTACCCTTTAAAAGCATTTCTGTGCGTAAAAGAATATAAGAAAGATGCTGATATGATGTGTTTCCTGATGTGATTTGGCATGTAACTGAAACTTGGCCGTCATTTTCTGTGCATAATGCAAATGTGACGGAGAAAGAGAAACAATTTCTAATCAGATGGAGGGCTTAAATTGTGAAGTGCCAGTTGAACTTCCCACTCCATAGAGCAACAACAAAGCACTTGTGAGCAAAAAAATTAATTGTTTTTATGAAATGGAGGACCATTTTCAGTAACTAATAATATTGTTGGATGAAATTTCTGAATCAGTTTTCCATTATTTTTCTTCTTGGATAAAATAGTAGATTTTCGTTTATCTTTAGCTTGTGTCCGTAACTATTCGATCTTAATGAGTGGGTTGATAACCTTTCCCAATTCACTTGCACTGGTTTCCAGCCTGTTGATGAAGACGTTCTATTTGAGCTGGAGCATATGGAGAAAGATTCTGATATTGATGATATCTTACAATTTCGATCGGTTGCTGAAAGGGAGTTAGAGGTATAAACAAACCAGCTTATCAATATTTAAAATTAGCTACTTACCTATGATTTTTCTGCTAGCCTATGAATATTGAGCTGTATATCATGTTAGTAAGATGAATATTATATGCCACTGATTCCTTTTCAAATTGATGTTCTTTACTGTGAGTTTACATCATTTTCCTGAAATTTGGTAATGCTTCTGTTGTATTTAGGATTCTCTAAAGTCGACATCCTCTGACGTTATGAGAGGTACTACTGATGGTGAAGAAAAGTCACTGACTGATGAGGTTTCATCTGGTAGCGCTCGTGGATGGTTGAACTGGTTGTCGCGTGGTGTGCTTGGTGCTGGAGGAACAGATGATTCAAGCCAGTTCTCTGGTGTAGTCTCAGATGAAGTCCTAAAGGTAACTTTACATCCTTCTAATCTAGATGAATCCTCTATATTCCTTTACTAGGTAATGTTCTTTGATTTATGATATTCTGAAGTGCTATTTCACAGGATATTTGCGAAGCCACAAAGTTCCAGCCAGTATCTTCTGGCAACTTGGCTGCTAATGGTACAATGTTTGTGTTTGCACTTAACTTCAACATTTCTCAGATGTCGTTGTTGATGAAGAGCAGGTAAGGACCCTGCTCACCTTTGCTGTAGGATTTAATTTTGTATGATGGCATGTGCACTTGTCTGCTATGAAGTATTACATTGTTGTTTGGTTGTTCTCATATTATAAGCTGAAATTCAAGATATTTATAGTTGAAATCATCCAGTTATACTTGAGTTGTTCTAGAATAGCAGAAAATGATGAAAATTTTAGATGCATGAGTAGTAAATCTCTTTTTTGCTTTAGCATGGGTCACATTGTGAGAGACATTACCATCATTAGCCCGGAAAGGCAAAAAATAGTTGTATAACTTGTGATCAACTATACTATTATCGCTTTTACTTTGTTCTTAGCTCTGTCATAACATCTTTCATAATTTTGGGTGATCATATCCTTNTTCGTAGCTGCACTGATCTGAGAAGTAAAATTTATGAATCCTTTATTTGTTGAATTGGCTTTTTATACAATGAATTTCTTATGATGGATATGATGTTGCAGTCCCATTGGTAATTCCATCTGTAGTTTCTGTACTTGTTATTTTTGCTATGTGTATGCTGATGGATGTTTTGATATCAATGCAAAATTCTCCTAGTTTTGTACTTCACTAAATTAATTGCTCTTCAAACAAAGATGTTTCCCCATGATATTTACTTTGGATGTTTAGAATTGGGGGCCAAGAGATGGCAGATCTTATTTGCACTGCCGTGAAGGTTGAGTGCAAAGTCTGGGAAGAATCCACTGCAATAACAGCCAAGGTGGGCTCTTTAGAGGTCATTAATTCTTCAAAGCAAATGACAATTTTACAAGTGAAAAAGGTTGGTTTAGTCTGATACACTCTTCTTATGTAAAAGTTCTCTTTTAATCCGTTGGCAATTGATAATGTGTGATTCAGTCATCTGCTAGTCATGTGTTTTGATTGAGTGTAGTTCATGAAATGATATCAACCATAGACATTTAGTACAATATGATAATCCTATCAATCTTGTAGAGTTTGTTGGGGAAAATGTGGTACTCCCTCCATCTCAAAAGTTTTTGTTTTTTGTGTCGAACTTTGACTACTACTTTCTCTCAAAATATACAAGTAAAATGCTCAAAAAGATAAACATAGTAAGATATATTTGACATTGTAAATCATTGTAACTTTTCTTTAATTAGTGGTCAAAGTTTGACATGAAAAACGAATGCAACAGTTACTTTGAAACGAGGGAATACTTTGTTAGAGAAGGGGTTTAAGCTATAAATTGTCAGTGTCAAGCCATAGTAGCTGAACTCTGAAATGGGCCCGAATTATAAGAAATTTAGCTTTCATATGAATTGGACAGGGATAGGAGAATCAATCTTTATTTATGATGGGGTAAACTGCTAACATGCAGGAGTAATGGGGGTAGGAGAGCCAACTTTACTAATAGTGTACTTTTCTCTAGAGGGTGGACTCATTTGGTTGCAGTATTGTTTGTCTAGTGTTTACTAGTATTTTTTTTTTTTTTTTGATAAGAAAAACAGATTGTTTTAATAATTGGGAAAAATATTACAAGACTTGAGGACCAGGAATCCTCAAGTAAGAGTTACAAATCACCCCAATGACGTTGAAGGTCAATGAGGAAAACACCCTTATAAGCCCCCGCCGCTTTGGCCCAAAGAGAGGCCAAGTACACGATGCGACCCCACACATAGTCTATTGGCTGCGAAATCCCTGGCTGCGACCAGGAGTGTTTCCTAGTATTATATGTCTTTGTTCCAAATCCCGATGTCAGTGGCCAAGAGGATTGAGAAAAGGATCAGGGAAATTTATGGACAGAGGGTGGTAGAGAAAGGAGGTACCACCATGTTAGCTGGGGTCAGGTTTGTAGGCCTAAGATGAAAGGAGGTTTGGGAGTAGATCTGCTAATGGCTGGGAATGTTAATCTAGTGGGTAAGTGATTGCGGCACTTTCCTCTTGAGCTGGATGCTCTTGGGCGTCAAGTGATTAGGATAAGTACGGTCTGCAGAATAATAAATGGCCATCAATGTATTCAACGGTACTCTTGCTTGTTCTTGGAGTTAGGGGATGGGGCAAAGATCATATTTTGGGAAGATATCTGGATGGATGGCCAGCTGTTATGCAGAAGATTCCACCACCTGTTCCTACTCTCCACCTTTCATAACACCGTAGTTTCTGCATTTGATTATGCACATGATCATGTTTGGAATCTTCATTTTCATCAGCTGGTCCAAGACCGGGAGATGGACGAGCTTATTCTTTCCTTGGGATATTGGAATTTATTCTGCTTGCTTGATATGTAGACTCGAGGGTATAGCCACAGAGGGTATTCTCTTGTTAGTCTTTTCTTATAAGTCTTGGGCCTTCGTAGTTTCCTCTTGCTAGTTTTCTGTTGAAGGCAAAGGTACCTTTGAAGGTGGGTGTGCTTTTGTGTGGACTTTGGCGTTGGGGAAGACTACAAATTATATGAGATAGAAGAGGAGGCTGAGGCCAGCTATTTCACTGGATGTAAGGTGTACTTTGTCGCACTCACGCATTTGGTTGTACATTGTGAGGGGTTGCGGTTTCTTTGGGTCAAGCTATTTGTTGTGTTTGAAGAGAGTTTGGTTGGCCCATCTTTTGTGGCAGATTTATTGAAGTTGCGTTTTGTGGGGTTTTGTGGAGGAAAGGAGGAGAGAGTGTTTTGGAGGAATGCTCTATTGGCAGTGTTGTGGTGTGTCTGGTCAGAGAGGAATGCCTGCGTCTTTACGGATTCCGATATGTCGTTAGATCTGCTATGGGATTGGGTTACGTAATTAGCTTTGCCATGGTCTAGGGCAATGGGTGCTTTAGTAAATATTTTATTCTTCAAGTCCCGACATAATTGGGCTAATTGGTAAATCTACTCTTGGAGGACGCCATGTCTTCTGTGATGTGCTGTATTTCTTTTGCGGATTAATATATATTTTTCTTACCTAAAATCATTGATGAAATAAAACTTTATTTATTTAATGGTGCCACTGNGCTGGCTGATTGTTACTTGTTAATGCCTGACTTCATCTTGAAGATCTTTCCTTGAAATATTCCAGATGAAGATTTGTTACTGAAAAATAGAGAGCTTTATTCCATATCTTATTTAGATACAAATCCTCTAGAGTAGACAGAGACCAGAACTTCATTGACGAAACGAAATCTAGAGCTAGAAGATCTTATTATTGGTTTGTTATAGTGGTAGTAATGAGGTCCCAGGAAAGAATGACCTGCACATGGTTTTGTGCTTGTCTGTCTATCACCATCTCTATCTCTGTCTCTGTCTCTGTCTCTCTCTCTTTCTAGTTGCCATTGCCAGAGCCCAGGACCAGTGTGTTTTTCTGAAATTCATTGTATGTTTGGATTGCTAAGTACATGCTTCATATGTTGGGATTGCTCAACTATGATTTTTACTAGTATTTTTTGTAGCTCTGTGAACTGCCCAACTCTTGAAAATGTTTTATATTTGTCATTTAGAAAACACCTCTCTGCTTGATCTTCACTAGTAAAAGCCTAAGGGGTTAAGCTGCATACACCTCGAACTGGATCCAAACCTCGCCTCTGTTGAGACTCTGCTGTGTTGTTGTTGATAATATCTCCTCTATGGAAGCACTTATCACCATATATCTCCTGGTCATTATTTGTGTCACAGAGCTTTTTGATGACAATGGATGTATGTTGTACGTCTAAAATTTCAGGATCAGATTTAGGCATTGTGATTCATCATTGAATTCAGCCTGGTATACTAGTTTGTGTAATGAGTGGTGGTTGCACCTTTGTGTGCCTCTGAAGAACTATTAACCTGCTTGTATTCTTTGTGAAAATACATGAGGAGATCGTCTCTGAAGACTTAATGGTCTTAGGAATTAGGATAGCTCATTAGTGGATTCTATTATCTAAAGCCGGTGGCTTTTTAACAGTTCTGCACTCAGAACTGTTATGTAAAACTTAATGACCTAATCTTTGTGAAACTGAATATTATTTTGTTGTTTGGTTGGCTCGCTTAACATGTTCCTGAGTTTAACAGTCCTTGAACTGCTGATTGTGGGATGACTTTTGTTGTAAAATTGAATTTGATCATTAATAAAATTATTGTTCTTTCAAATTTACAGGAAATAACGTACAAGGATGTAGTAATGAGTGAGAAACCTTCTATGAGCATCGAAATTGATGTTTCACCAAAGAATCAGAAGGCTGATTTGATACTAAGGGTACGTATGTAGCTCAAGGTATTTAGTGTTACTATTATCACCGTTATCATGTAGCCAATAGGCATTGTCAGACCATTGTGACTATTAGATTTACTTGATGTGATCAGGTTGTCATTCAGCCTATTGAAATTTATTACGATTTCGTGTTCCTTCATCACTTAATGGAGTTCTACAGTGTTTTGGAGTTCCACAAATCTCTGCAAAAGAGGGTATGCAACTAGTTTGTTTAATGTTACTTTCTTTTGGTACTGTTCCCTTCTTTTTTTATTTTTTTAATAATAAAAATTAGTATTAAATCAATATGAAGATAGCCTACAAACTAAGAGGACAAGCAGTCCTCGAGAGATCTAGGTACTGTTCACTTCTTCATCTGCTAAGCTTTGGTCCTTTTCAGTATTCGTGTTAGTAGTACTAGAGTATTCATATGTAGGGTGTGTGTGAACAAGAAAGAAGTCTTTACGAGTTAATGGAAAACAGAAAACAACTAATACAAACTGCCATCCAATCCTGTGACTTCCTAAAACAAATTGTTGACAAAAAACCATAGTGACGTTCAAAAGACTGGATTCTTCAATCAACCCAAGGAGTGTCTTTATTGAAAATGCATTGACTGGAGAGGGTACTGCTAAGTCTAATACATGAATTGGATGTGTTAACTAATATCTAAGGCTGAAAACCTGCTAAGTCTAATACATGAATTGGATGTGTTAACTAATATCTAAGGCTGAAAACCTGCTAAGTCTAATACATGAATTGGATGTGTTAACTAATATCTAAGGCTGAAAACCTGCTAATAGTGACTCTCAGTTCTATTTTAACTGGACAAGAAATAATATAATAATATTGTTGTATTAAATTCGAAAGAGTCTATTGGTAATTATCCCACCCTTCCTGATTTAACCGTCCTAATTAAATAGTCAAGAGTCAATGTTTGTTGACTTCTACAATTGTTGAAGTTATATGTATTTGAGATGTGCAAATATCGGTTCATGCTCCATACCTCTCCCCAACACTACATATCGGCTTTGCAAGTGCATAAAAATAGTAGCGGGGCAAGTAAGCTGGTCCTCAAAGTACAAGCAAAATCACAAACCCAAAACAAGTGTAGACCAATTTGACTAGCTTAGTGACACATCACATACACATTCGATGACAAGCGCACATGGGTCTCCGCTGTTGCAGCATATCGTGAGTGTTCAACCTGCACTATACCAATGTCCAAGCAACAATACGTGCCTTTTTTTTCAAGATAAAAATTAACTATATAAATAGCAAGTCAATACAGGAGGAGAACAAGAAGTCCTCGTAGATTTCAAAGCATAGCTGAACCTGAAAATTTCTTTATACTTCTAACGAAGAGACCTCGAGAACTAACATAAAAAAAACAAAACACAATCTTCAAAAATAGCTTCCCTTCCACCTAGGCCCACACCCTATGCTCCCAATACTGCATACCCCAAGCAAATGGAGAGCTTAGTTACCCTACACTAAGACACCAAATACATAAACAATGCATCTACATGCCTACAATTTCTTTCCCCTATAGCCTTCCCTTTCCTACCATCATAATTAATAGAGGAAACTAGTTGTTGAAGAGCTCTTTCCACTCTCTTTCTTTCTCTCATAAACCAGATTGGAACAAGTTTTGACCTCCACCGGCCCACCGGAGGGGCTAACAAACTGCAACCCAAGGTCCTGGAATAAGGACCGCGGTTCTCGACCATCCATCTCATTCCCTAAATGTTGAAGAATCATAACATTCTCCATTGACCAGATGTTGTTGAACCAAGTCTAAAATTATCACCAGTCAGCGCATCTAATAGGGTGCTTTATGTTGGTTGTAGCAACCTCTGGCACAGATTGGTCCTCAATCTGGCACATACCTTGCTGTTGACTTCTGCAAACATTCTGCTTGACTCACTCCCAGCAAACAAGTCGGAATCAGCGCTTGTATGCATGCTTTTCCCCTGCTCCAATAATGAGACACCCTCCAAATAATCCTCTGGCACATGCACCTTTCTCCTCAATTGATTCAGCAAAAGATCATCGATCATCATTATCATGATTGTCGCCCCAACCTTCGTCACCCTCCAAGTAGTTACCCTATTGTATAACCTTTTCCTCCTCTGTCTTGGCAAGAGAATTAGGCTACAACGCACTCTGCAGTCTTTTGAAAGCAATAGAAAGCGACACCGAAAAACTAGGAGCATGCTCAATATTCAGATTCACTTTCTTCCCATCCGACAACGGAGTTTGCCCCTTTGAAACATCACCTGGGGCTGATTTGTAATGCACCAAGGATTTGATGGTTGAGGTTTTAGCTTAAATGGATTGATGGGTACTACTCATACCACCAAGGTGCATCTTCTTTTCAGGGAGCTCATTCCTTAGAAACTCCATAGTTAAGCGTGCTCGGCTTGGAGTAGTATTTGGGATGGGTGACCTCATGGGAAGTTTTTCAGGAGCATGCGAGTTAGGACAAAGCATGATGGAAAGACTTGTGGTGGTTTGTGGGGTCAGTCCTCAATCAGGAAAGCGGTTCCTAGTAACACTAGCAGCCTGTGTAGGAGGCTGGGGTGCTACATGATTCATCGCCTAATTTTGAGAAAGGGGTTTGTCGGAACCTGTCGGAGGTGCCTGAACTACATCTGCTGTTGCCACCTATGGCGAAAGGGGTGCCGCATGACCGATCAACAAACAATGCCCTTGAACCTGCTCTCAAATGAAATAGCAATGAGGGAAATGAGGGTATTGAAACGAAAGGCCAAGAAAATGGAGGAAGGATTTACTTAGGAAGACTATTATGGAGTTGTTTGGTTCCGTCTAAAACACTAAGGTGGTGTATACTTGGATGTAATAGTAATTACAACGTGATGGAGATTTTGTAGTTATGGATATTGTACCACCCGGGATTTTATAGAAAATAAAATAAATAAAAATGAGCCGAAAATCCGGCAGAGTTCTTTTTGAAAATCGAATAAACCAGCCTTTAAGGCTTAAATAAAAAACCCGTTTCAATAAAAATAATATTTATACAAATCCAACCAACCAAAAATCCAGGGCGTCACCGCCGCACCCGACTCCCGAGAAGGAATGCAAGGCTAAACCAATACAACCCAGAATAAACCCGAAACATTTCTAAGTGATCTACTATATCTATTACAATTGATACTGAAATCGAACTGTACAAAACAAATACAACCAAAGTCTTCTCAATGACTCTATCTGAGTATAATCGGAAGCGTGCGGTCCTCACAAACAATCAACCTGTATATAATCATTAGTCTACTCCCCAAATGTGACAAATTCACATAGGATCGTTATAGGCCCACCATAGGAAGAATACGTGGACGAAAACACACGTAGCACAGAAAGCAATCACGTCAGCAAAGCTGGTATAACCAATCATTCTATCAAATAGTAAAATCAAAATGAAACAATAAACCCATAAAACAGGTCTAAGCCCCAATCGCTTTGACCCAAAGTGAGGCCATGTACACAATACGGTCCCACACAAGCTCCACAGGCATGGACACTCCCGAGAAAATATGGGAGTTGCGTTCCAGCCAAATACCTCAGAGGAGTGTGAAAAAGGCACACCTCCAAAGCAACTTATGCTCCTTACCCCTCCCCAATCCAACATAACGAATCTG
>BSSO01006694.1:0-11688 GCA_030267885.1 Mesembryanthemum crystallinum | reverse complement strand
AAAAAACAAGGTGAGTATTATTTGGTGTGTTTTAATTGATTTGTTATAGGAATTAATTTGTTTATGTTTTTCTAATGCTTGTAATTTGTTCAGAAAACCGTGAAAAGGAGCTGATAAAGAAAACTTCAGAGAATTGCGTCAAACATTTGGACACACTCAAAAATAATTTGAAGAGTTTGGTACGTCCCTTCTTTGATTACCATAGATACATGGAATGAACTAGCTGCATAATCTTATGTGATGTCTGCAAATTTCCGAGTTGCCACGCAGATGCTCTTAGACAATATAAGTGGGTGATGCTTGTTAAGTTTGGTGTGTTGAAATTAGTTAGGTTTAATTCAATTAACTCCTTGCATATTGGTACACCAAAATACCCAGTAATAAAATTTCAGGTCACCATATATTGGCAAAACTTGTTAACTTTTTGACAGAGTTTCAGCAGATGAAAAAGGAAATTCCTTGTGCCAGGACATACCGCCAATGAATGCTTTCCTTGGTAGAGTCTGTCTAATATCCATGTCTGGTTTTCGAATCATTTGTAAGCAAGTCAAGCCAGCCCAACATGACTAGGAACTCATAATGATGCTCGTGAGTTTTAAGGATACCTTTGGCACATCAACACGCCTCATTGCCAATACCCAACACTATTTCAGAAAAAATGGTTGATCAATACTATTCATCTAGCAACTCGTGTGTATTAATCTCTCTAAAATCAGCACAAAAGCCTCCATTATCTATTTCTTTCTAACCAAGACAAGGGAAGAAAAAGGAATCTTACTAAGTCTTCCCACTTCGTTATCAAGCATTCTTATATATTTTGATCAATGGGCATCTTTTTTAAAGCTGGGTATCTATCTAGATGGTCTAAAATTTAAGGGTGGAAGAGTGAATTTGTTCGACATGTGATCTATAGGAAGGCAGTGTTTTGGGCTCAATGAAGAGATCAGCCTATGAATCTAGCATAGCATATAATGCAGCAGGGCATGCTACCTCTTCTTAAGTAGCTGATTGTCGCAGAACAAGAGACTCAGGTTGCGCTTGGATTGCAAAGAGTTGAGCAGAAGCAACTGAAGGGTCATTCTGATTCTCCTTTGCTCATACTGAACACAATTGTTTACTATTAATCCATTGTAAAATCATCTTCCTAGGTACCTCATTACTTAACCATTTGAAATTGAGCAAAGTCCCATAGCGCAGGGCCTAAATTAGATAGCCATTGCACCCAAAACCATCTCACATTCCCTCAAAGTAGCCAATACAAAATCAGTCTTGAATTCAACTCCCTTCAATTGACCAGCTAAAATCTTTGCACTTGCTAGAACTAATCTGATTGTAACCATTAGCAGCAATTACCTCCATAGGATAGATATTTTGGATATAACAAGCCAATTTCTTTGCTGTCTCCAAAACCAAGGAAGTTATGGGTACTTTCCGGTGACTCTCACAGTATCAAGTCAATCAACCCCAAAGATGGCATGTAAAGAAAGTGTGAGGAATCTTGATCTGACTCACACACATTGGAATTATCTTCTGCATCTTGTACAATTGCCCCGGTTTCAGTCATTTCATAGCATTCATCTTCCACTAACTCAATTCTCTATACATGCTCCATGCATTTATGACCAGGCTGTATTATTTAATCAAAGAAATAACACATACATACTCTTTGCCTTTTTCTCTTTAAATTCTTGGGGTATCAAGGTTCTTTTGGGTCTATTGTTTCTAGGCTAAGAAGTAAAATTTGTGGTGGTGGTCTGCGTGAAGGGGTGAAAGTGTACCAGTATTATTAGTTTCAAGCTGAAGTCCATTCGAGAATGTTATAAGGGCATGGAACATAGATTATGCAATTGTACTCAACAAAGCATCACATTTATCTTGATTGGCATCAACTGACCCAGTTTGTTTCAACCTGGTTAGTTTAGACATAGGATTATCAAATGTGTTATGCCCAAATCTATTAGTAGTAGTTGATTTATTAAACTTTCAAAAGTTTGTACTTTCCCCTTCAGGCCTAGCCTCCATAAGAGATTGATGCAACAAGAAAGCCTCTCCTTCTAACTGTATGGACACAATTTTCACTTTAGATAGCTCATTTGTATAAAAGAAAAGAAAAAAAAAAAAAAGTTGCTCGCATTTGTAGACATGTCCAACAGTATCATCACCACAAAATTTGTGAAAAATCCACTTTGGGGAACCTAGCAAAGTCTTAAGAACTTGTGGTAATTACCTCCTTGTGAACCCCTACTATTTGATCCTACTATTTAACACTCATTGAAGTCACCTCAGTAACACTTCTAACTGAAGCTAATGTTTTGTTGTGCCTGTAATTCCGTTCTCATTTCCAGATGTTATTGCAGCTAAGCCAAGAAATTAGCTAAAGAACCTTGCATCGATTTCATGAACTCCGCTTTTTCCTCATGATCTAGTATTTTCTGATACTCCCACGGATGGAAAACCTACTATATCTATGAATGAGAAAATTTGTGTTTAGTAGTAGACCAATTGATCGAATGTCAAGAACATTAGAAAGTGAGATTCAATTAGAATTGAATAGGTCCAATAAACTTGTTCAAACCTAATTCTAGGAATTGAACAATCTGAAGTTATCTGTGATGTGAGTTATAAGTAGTAGAATCTCCAAGAACTGAATGGAGATTGGAGATGAACTTAGCTCACTAGCAAACAATCAACCAAGGCTTAGAGAGAATAAGAGATAGAGAAGTATAGTTGATTTGAAGAATGCCTCAGCTTTTGCACAAGCTTGCCTTATATAGGCTGTGACTAAAACTACTTGCACTCTACAAGGTAAAAACTTTAACAAAATTGCACATTTATCTTCTATTGGATTATTATAACATGTTCCTATCACATTACAACATATAACAGGAAACTTTTATTGGTTTGTGTTCAGACTTAGCCATTATTATTAATATAAAATGGAAATCTGTCACCAATCTAGCTAATATGTAGAAAGTACCACAAACCTTATATGATTATAGAATATTACATATCTTTCCCACTATTTGATTTTTCCTTTCTTTTTTTTTTTTTTTTTTTTTTGGGTAAAGATAGCATATTGCATTAGCAAAAGGAACCTAGCAAAGATACATCAACAGCAATGGATGACAGATGCCACCTATTAGGTATCCTTTACAGATCGGGATTTTTCAAATTCGAATCGGATACGGAACGGGATTTTTCAAATTCGGATATCCGGTATCCGATCCGGTTTTTAGTTTTCTAATAAAATTATAAAAATAAACAAACCTAAGTGACTTTTTACTTGAGTTCTAAAGGATTTTCGATCATTTATAAAGCCATTAGCAATTTAGCAATAGTTACAGTGTTGTAGCTAGATAATAGTCATCAATATATACTTCCAACTTCTTGTAGCTTTTGTAGGTTTGAACCCGAATGCCGTGAGCTGCCATATGCTTGTAAATTGTAATACCAACTATTTGCATTGAATCAAAGAAAAAAAATTGGATAAGTGGAAATGATAATATTATATTATTGCTTGCTTAAAAAATAAATATTTTTATGAAAACCGGATTAAAAAATAAATATTTTATGAAAACTGGATCGGATCGGATAGTCCGATGATCCGATCCGAAAAACCAGATATCCTGTTTAAACCGTCCGTATCAGATACGAATCGCAATTTCGACGATCCGAAAAATTGGATATCCGGATTTCGGATTAGCTAGATATCCGATTTTGCTCACCCTTATTTCAATCTATCCCAGGAATAGCTAACCATAATCCAACAAAGGAAGATGATAACTAGCTATAAGACATTTATCTCTACTATTTAAATTCTGAAGAGTTCAATGTTCTGGAGAATGGCATCATCACCTGCGGCGAGCTTCTTGAAACAGATAGGAGTACTATTCATTTCCTCCTGATGCAGTACACAAGTGCAAATGTGGTTGCGCATCTACTAGTTTCTGTAGTCCAATTTTTAATAAGGAAGACACAAAGAAAAGTCATATCTCCATTAAGGAACCCCATATGCCTCATTCTATCCTCCGTAAGTATTTTCTTGAGCATGCTGATCCGTAAAACAAAACTGTGCCTTGGCTATGTATCCACTAGTTTCGGTGTACACACCCGTTGTAGTCCCTGCCTCAGTGACTGACCTGTAGCCTAGTGACCTGAATGATTGTAAGCTGCAGCATATTTGACTTTAAGCTTATTGAGCTTAACCACTACCAAGTACCAGCTGCTGCCTTATTTAGGTATATGAGACTAGCAGTCTTCATTCTTGAGTTAAAACTCCATTAGTTCACCTGATCCCCATTTTGTCCTGTATGTTTAGATGCCAAAGCCGTTTACATTGCCTGACAGTTTTCGAGATTCAGACCCCCATTTCTCCTTGGTCCACAAACAAAACCCGAAGCCACAAGGTTAGGCTTCCTGCTTTGATCATTGGAGCCTCACAGGAGTTGTCTACGTTTGAGCTCAATTGATTTGCAATACCACTAGGAGGCACAAAAATGCTATACCAATACACATGGAGTAAGCTAACTGAAATTTTTAGCTTAACTTTACCTGGATTGGATAAGCTCTTTGATGCTGGTAATGTGAAGTTTCTTTGTGTTCTTATCTACAAGACATGCACAATTAGCTCTAGTCCACTTAAGAGGGAAACTAGGGAACACTCAGGCATGTCATAGGAAAGCTCCCTCCTGAAAATCAGAAATATCCATTATTTGCTGCCTGATTCCCAGCAATGAGATTTACTGTTGTTAGCTGCAGTCCAGTGGCTTCAGAGAAGTTCTCGAAACTCTCAGTAATTCATGTTACAAAAGACCATAAGGTCATCTGCAACCAAATACTCCCTCCGTTTCATAATGCAAGAATATTTTTTCTTAACTTTTGGTTTCATAATATAAGACGCAACAATTTTGAAGTAGTATTTGTTGTTACTTTTCGCACTCTACCCTTCCTATTTCTTGCAATTTACTCGTTCTCTTTGTTGTGACATTTAAAGATGACTTATATTATGAAATGGAGTGAGTATGATTTAGATCCATTGACTTGCACATGGGATTGATGGTATATGAAATCTGGGAATTTGCTTGCTAACTAACTTAAGATTCCAACATCTCCTCTGCTCCACCTTCTCCACCCCTCACCCTCTTTAAACTCGGTCCTTCACTCTTAATTTTACCCATCCATGCTCTTAGTCACGGACTTCAGGGTATCATCTCACTGCCATGACTTTAAGATCTCTGTTTCTTGAAAGGATAGATGTTGGCAAGATTCATATGTATTTTTTTTTTTTTTTTTTACATGAGCAGCAAGGTAACATACAATAATGTTCTAAATTCTTGTGTTCTTTATTTTTGTTGTTGGTGATACAGGTTGAGGTGACTTTTGAAGAGATTTCCGGCAACATTTATGCTGCATCATTAGCAGGAGAGAGGAGCTGAGGCATGCCGTTGGCCAATAAGACCAAGATTCAACAGGTTGCAGTCAGCACTTGTTTTGTCCTGCTTTTAAATTGTTTTGAGTCTCCTATGTGTTCGAGGTCAATAACTTTGTTCAGCTACTCATGCAAGTATAGTTTATGTTCTAGTGCTATTAAAGTTGCTACTCTTTTGCTATCGTGTTAGTATACCTTAGCTAATGCATATGCGCATGAGTTACAACAAATTAGGCTCATGAACAAGCAGTCACTTAGAAATGATTTGTGGAAGGAAAACACATATGCTATTTGGAATAAGGAAAACACATGCTATTTGGAATCTGTGATTTTTTAGCGGTAGTTCATCATGTTCCCTTAAATTCTAGATGGTTGCACTTGCAGGGCAATGTCAACAGGAAGATAAAGTGGAGATTGACAAGCCTGATGTGGGGAGATTGTGAATGACACTTCATTTTACGTTTGAGTGACCCTTATCTCTCCATGTTTAGGACTGATTTTTTCGTCTTAATTTTTCAGTTTTCATCTCCACAACCAGGGGCCGAACTAGGTTCTACGGGACACCTGTAGGCCAAAAAAAAAGTTATTTACACCTTTGTTAAATTATAGGATAAAATTCTCATAACATCCTTAAGTGGACATTGTTTACAAGAGCTGGCAAAAGCTACAATGTATATCAACATCGGTCCATTAGAATCCGGTCTTTTTTTTCCCCTCACATAATAGCTTTCGTAAAATCGTCCTTTTATACAATGCCCTTGCTGATATGTATGTGAAATGAGGGAACATAGAAAACCTGAAAATGCTCCATAGGTGTTCAAGAGTATGGACCACAAAAGTGTCTTATCATGGACAACGATGATATCGAGGATGACTTCCATGGACTTGGAAGGGAAGCCTTGGAGGTGTTGTCTCGGATGGAAAGAGAGGGATCTAGGCCAAACGAGATCATTTTCATTGGTCTCCTTTCGGCTTGTAGCCATGTTGGGTTAGTCGAATTAGGTCGACCTTATTTCAACTCTATGGGCTCAAAATACGGCATCAAACCAAGGATTCAACACTATGGTTGTATGGTCGATTTGCTTGGTCGAGCTGGTTGTCTCAATGAAGCACATGAATTTGTAATGAAGATGCCTTTCAATGCTAACGTAGCAATATGGGGATCCCTACATGCTTCTTCTAGGGTACATGAGGATTCTCTTCTTGCTGCAAAAGCCGTGAAATGGCTGTCAATTCTGGAGCCTAACGGGAACTATGCTCTTCTTTCAAACACATACACTTCTCTTGAACGGTGACATGAAGCTAGGTTGATAAAGAAAATGATGTGAAGCTCGGATGTGAAGAAGTGATGGTGAAAGCTCCATTGACGTCAACAATTGTGTGCACAGTTTTAAAGCAGGTTATGTCTCTTGTCATGAGGCAAAGGATATCTATGAAGCTCTTGGGCCAACCCAACCACCTCTAACCTTCACTTTTGCCCTTTAATTTTCTACATTACCCGCTAATTTATTCCCCCATTCCAAGTGGGCCTTAAATGTAAAAACCAAGGTTGCGAGTAAAATACACGAGCAAGTTTTTGTTGAATGAATGTGTAAAGTGAAAAGATCTTCTATAGGTTTTTTCTTCGACAAGTCTTTCCTTATTCAGTGCTACTATGATCAATCTTAGTCCTAATTATCAGGCTTTTCATGAAATAAACACCAGGCATTGAAGCCATGAACCACTTGTTTTTTTGTCATCAAAAAGGAAAGTGCTAGTGAATACTTGAATAGCGACCGATACACCTCCTACTACGTAATGTTTGGACTCTTGTGTTCAACAGCGAACATATCAGACTAACCCAAGTATAGTTCCTAAAAGGCGGAAGTTGCAAGAGACTAACCGAAGTATAATCAAACCCATGACCTTGGTTTACCAAACGACTTGGGAGTGATCTTGGAACCACTTGGCTATCACCCTTAGCTTGATGGTGTAAGAAAAGAAATGTGCTGTATGTCGTCAATACATTGAAGGACTGACACCTACTACATTAGTTGTAGACTGTAGACATTCTCTAACAACAACCACAACTCTTCTCAAAGACATGCATTATTCTCATTTATTTGCATAAAAGACTTATGCAAGGTAGTCACTGAGTGGAATGAGACTGATACATGATCCTTTAAACCTCTGTATCAACTAATGTTCTCAGCTAATATAAGCCCAAAACTGTATAAACTGGAATTTGTTCCCGAAGGGATTGTAGATTTGAGGTCCCTTCTGACTACGAAAATCACCACACATGACAAATTGCAGTGAAGTCTGATTTTGCAGTATTGCAGGTTGAGATCCCATCTGAACCTTTTCTGTGTGAGTTGCTCCTGCGTGGGAAGTGAAGTCGCCAATGTACTTTAACGACTGTAACGATGCATAGTCGCTGTGCTAAAGTGCGACTTAGGTTTTCATCTATTATGAGAAAAATCGACACCTGGATAGTGTCCAAGCCTACATGGATACCAATTGTGGAAATACTTCTTCAACCAACCCACAACTTGATTTTTATTCACTTTTTGGCACCATTGTAGGAAAAGATTCATATTNCACTTACCCCCATCTCCACCAGCAATCTACCTCCCAAATTGAGGTGCAAATTTTTACCAAACTAAATCATACCCTTTTAACCATGAAATCCTTGTAAACACAGTAATACCACCATTGGCTCCAATAAGCTTGTACCGCTAAACATCATAGTTTTAAAATAATTGGCCAGGTCCACAAAATGCCAACTGATACCTTAAAATTTCTTCAATCAAAAACATTTGCTAAGATTAGCTGAACTCACTCGCTCTTGTAGCTAACAACAAAGTGTTTCCACTTTTGACATTGCAACAAGGAACACCTACAAAACAAAATGTTAATCATAAAATTTGGGAGATAAGCAAATAAGAGTGGTCCAACACTATGCTATTTTAAAGGGAAGTACTACACGATCCTCGACTCCTCCTGCTCTGACTCATAAGTGGCAGAAATAACCTTGCCAAGGACATCCCTAAAGCTCACACGAACCTGTCACCCAAAGNAAAAAAAAAAAAAAAAAAAAAAAAAAAAAAAAAAAAAAAAAAAAAACAAAAACTTTTTAGCAACGAGAAATGAAATGTAATAAATCTAAATTTTACAGATTAGAGCAAGCCCTCATTCCAGCTGCTACATGAATGTATCATAAAAGGTAACAAAAAGTTGTTCCTTTTTCCTGGTTATCTTGTCGAGTATGATAAATCAGTGAAGGCTGTTGAGTGCATCCTAAGACTTCTACACTCTTGGTTTCAATTGTCTATTTGATGGTGTATCTATATTCAACATCCTAGAACAACCAGTTCCATTGATAGAGTTGTGTATATTATTTATCAACTCTTCCTTTGGTCCATCTATGTCCTAGTGTGTGTTTGTGTGAGATTAACTGCCGGTGTAATTGATTTCATTTAGTTTTCCTTTCTTGGAGGAATTCTTAATCTTTCAGAAGTTAATCTCCTAAGAACCCTGGAGTTCAAGGCTATCCTCAAATTCAAACTCAACAGTACCATCCTTTAAGGTTATTTTGTTTGTTTTTCTTAGCTCTCTAAAGACCCGATTCGTTTTGGCTGGTTCCTAGATAAAAATATTTCAAACAATTCATCTGTTATCTTCGGAAATACAGCGTGAAAGAGAGCCACGAATAAAGGGACGTTCAAAAGGGGTAGGCTGGGGTGCATCAGGCACGGCAGGTCAAGCTTTGCCCCTGCAGGCAGCAGCAGAAAAGAGGAGGGTGCAGCAACCTGAAGTTATGTATTACAAGCTAAAGGGGTGCAACAGTGATCTGGGTGTACAACTACACAATCACTTCAGCATGTTCATACTAAAATGGTTAGAACTAAAACTTCTATCATCCCATGCTTATAAAGGGAAGAAAGCCGTGGCTTAGGTCGCCAAGAAAACCCGTTACCTACTTTCCTTGGCAGGTTGAAGAGAGAATCAAGAGCACGGGACCAACAACTACTCAACCTAGGGAAACAGCATTATTGGACATCGAAGGCATTAGCATTTTGAGTTCTATTTGTTATAATGATGAAGTTTGCTGTCATGTAAATGAGGATGTTCCACCCCTCAATATCAACAACAACCAGCAAAATGGCTCATAGATCAAGGTATAAAAAGCTAGAATGATTTCCAGATTGCTGTCAGTTTATGAGATTACCAACTGAGGAAGGATATAGGAGCTTACCAACTTCTCTAAAGAAGTTTTCAAAGCTTTAACATCTCCAACACAGGCATCACACACTTTTGTTATGGCATCATTTTCATCCCCATCTATCACAATTCAATTCAATATTCAAAATAATAATAATAATAATAATAATAATAATAATAATAATAATAATAATAATAGATTGGAAAGAAAAACAAAAAAAAAAAAAAACTTACCAATTGTACGAAAACTATTAATCTTACTCTTACTTTTCTGCAGATTAATGTCTATGTTCTCTGCCAAAAACATAAAACAAAATTGAGTTATCTTTTTGAAATCAAAAAAATAAGTTGGATCTTTATAGTGAACTTTTGGGAAAAGTTTGGTCCTTCCAAGTAGAGCAAGCAAATAGGTCGGTAGTGTCGTGTTCGTGTTTAAGATTTTCCGCATTATTTGAAATTTAAACTCTACCTGAAATTTCTTTTGCTACTTCGGTGAAGTGAGAATCCTCCGAATCTTTCTTCATCTGCTCTACAGCAGTTGTCAAGTTTTCAAAATCAGCTTCAATCGACCTGAATTTTTTTTCTTTGCAACCCAGTAGAGAAACTTTGAGATCTTTGATGATTCGGTCACGTATCTTATCACAGATCCTATCAAAAAATTTAAAATCAGATATAAATTTTATTCCCTCCGTCTGAAGAAGTTCCTTACGTTTGACATTTTGAGGTTAAAGATAAAAAAATTTGATCATTAATTAATGAAAATATATATAGATTTACATAGTAAAAATACATATATTAGATTCATATTAACTATTATTTTCATAATATCATCATTTTATAGTTTTTATTTATATGAAATTACAATTATTTATAGTCAAAGTGTTGCATTAGAGACCGTAAAAAGTCCAACGTCAAGAACTTTTTGAAATAGAGGGAGTACTAAACAATAATAAGAGAATTCAATAATTCAATTGATAGATAATTACATATTCACTTGTTTCTCCATCAAATCCCTCTTAGCTTTCTCCTTCCTCTGTCGAAGAGTCCTAAACATATCATCCATAGCCATATCATCCTCTATCGATTCTCTGTTGACAAAACTTAAAACAAAATTACAGTTCTAATGGAGCAACACCGAATCAAAAGAAAAGAATATATATTATACTTAATCAAGTCCTCTTTTTCAATCAAAATTACAGTACAATTGTAATGAAACAATACCAAATCAAGAAATTATTACACTTACTCAACATCTCTTTCTCTCTTTCTAGGTTGCAGAAAATCTTGGGCCTCAATCAGATCACCAGCATCGTTATTGGTCGCCATGTCTTCTCCAGTAAGAAAATGAGTATCGAAAGGGAAAGAGGACCAAAACAAGAGGAAAGTAAGTAAGTTTAAATAAATAAATAAATAAATGAGAACGGAATATATAATATATATATATATGAATCAAGAAATTATTATACTTACTAAGTTTATGGCGGTGCGCTGCACGATTTGTAATATCTATCTATATATATATATATATTAACGCCTCCTCTTGGGAACTTTGAATGCCATCAAAGCTTACGATACAAACCCTCACTGTGAACTTTGAATATCATAGTTGCTTCAATGGCTGAGCAGGAAAATTTTGGTTCGGCTGCGTATGAATATATGCGATCAGCTAAGAGGAAGAGAGGGTTTGCGTGTTTGCCAGAACTAGCGCGACATGTGAAGGCTGATCTTCAAGTTCTTAAGACGTTAGAACAAGAAATACGCCAGAAAATATTGGAGGTTGAAATTCAAAAGTAAGTGCTGACAAAATTTATCATGATTTGGAAAAATACGTTTATTGATTTTGTGGTTTGATTTTTGTTTGAAGGATCTCTGGTCAAATAAAGAAGGAGATATGTGAGGGGTTACTCAATGAGATTGTAGAAGATAGGAAGAAATTTGCTGATCATTCTGTTAAAAAGGTTTCAAAAATTGCTGCGGAACTCGCAACGGAGCTTTATGAATTACAATGCAAGATGGCAAAATTCACGGAAACTGGTCATCGAGAATTGGGAGGTAGT
>BSSO01006693.1:0-11688 GCA_030267885.1 Mesembryanthemum crystallinum | reverse complement strand
GTTTAAAAGTTTCGCTTTTTACTGGGGGGGGGGGGGGGGAGGAATAAGGAATCTTTTTCCCTCATCTTTTCTGGATGTTTCCCCCCCATTATACTTCTTTGAAGAGCCCATCTGTCATGAATTATCAAATTGATATAATGTGACCAGAATGACTAGATTAGGTAGGTAATAGTTTGTCATTATTGACAACTATACTATTGGCATTCTTTTTTGGATGATAGTCAAATCTCGTCATCAGTGGAACATCAGTATCACAAGAACCACTCCCAAATCACTTTGTGCAACAAACTATTGCATGTTGCCATTTCCTGCTAGAGCTCCTGCTGAACTTGTCCAAGATAGTCTAGCAGCTCTAGCCCACCGGAATGTTTTTCTCATAGCATCAGTCCAGAACCTGTTGTACTCAATATTGCACATGCACTCCTTTTAAAAATTAGAAGATGCCCCTAAAGCCACTACAGCTACAAGAAAAAGAATAGCACAAGAACTCTCAAGCTTAAAGGGAAACTGTCAAAGATCCCATCTTTGCATTACTCCAGATACCTCATTCCAGTCTTCAATGTCTTCATGACACTCACAGTAGATCTTCAACATACAGGCTATACATTCTCGAGAGCATGGACAAAGTATCTTACCTTTATGATGCTAGATCTTCAAAGTGATGTCTATGTCCCAGACATGTTTCACACCACCAACAAATCCCACCATTGTCCTTAAGACATATAGAGTCTATTCGTTTTATCGAGGAAAATGATTGCCTCTTGGAGGAATTTATGGTTGCTATAATGTTTCATACACAAATCTTCCTGCATTCATGAAAAATTCTACTCTGAAACTTTCAATAGAAATAGTTATCAGTATAACACATTTAAAGGAGCCTACAGATGTGTCCCGTCAACCCCTATCAATGGCTCATACCCCTTCACATACCACTCATTCCTATCTATAAAGCTCAAGAAACATCTTAAGGTCACTGTCCCTTCTAACCTAGTGCACACTTTACACAGTCTCGTCACCGGATTCATGGATTGAAGTCAACTCTCCAATATACAATATTATACATTAATTTTATTTGCTTAGTATATTGTAAAACGTAGATATACCTTAGTATACTTCTGATAAATCTAGTATAACTCAGTGAAATTTCCCAAGTAAAATGGAGACTTGTGCCTCTCTAGCAGCCTAATTAAGCCACCAAATTAAGGATCATCTCCAATGAAAATTAACCCACTCCAGTGGACTTACATGCTTCAACTCTACAATAACTCCCCAATAACACAACATCAATTAGAAGCTATACCAATGTACTAGAATTTGAAAACGAATCAATATTAGCGCAAGTTTGAATTGATAGTAGCCTGTGCCCACAAACACACTCAAAGAGAGAGGGAGAAAGGATCAAATCTCTCACCATTATAGTGTTTTCGATACAACAACAGTTAAACCAGGGTTACCAAATTCGCTCACCCCCTCATCGACTGCGATCGAGATCAGACCTACTAGTTCACTGCTTGTTGGCGTACCAAATTGCTTCAGTACAGGGCTTGACTACTGATAATAATATATCAACTATAATCAAATCATTACAATGTACAAAAAATAAAAGACAAAAATTTAACAGAAGCATTAAACATTGAAACAAATCAAAAATCGGCGGAAAAAAAAAAACGGTTGGGTGAAGATGATGGAAATGGAGACAATCCTTGAAAGGAAATTTGTGTTTTCCAGAACAGATCTACAACAAAATTGCGGAAATTTAACAAAATTACTGTCAGAATAAACCAAAATGGGGGAAGGGAAGTAAAACCAGCGGCGCTTACCATCAGGTCAT
Organism: Mesembryanthemum crystallinum; assembly: GCA_030267885.1. NCBI lineage: Eukaryota > Viridiplantae > Streptophyta > Magnoliopsida > Caryophyllales > Aizoaceae > Mesembryanthemum > Mesembryanthemum crystallinum. Next base: position 9,857 of record BSSO01006693.1, on the reverse strand, counting down.
CCACGGCGAGCAGCTTCCGGCGAACACGGTGGGAGCAACGGCAAACTGGGCTCTCTCTCTAATCGGGTTGGTTAGATGTTTGGGTCTGGCCTTTTCACTTTCTCAGGCCTTTTATTTCTTTTTTTTTTTTTTTTCCTTCCAAATTGAGTATATGTACGTGAGTTGCGTATTACAAAGCGTTACCTTTGTAGAACAGAGGGAGTACAAGAGACATGGGAGATAAGAAATCAAACCCAAAATATTAACTACCCCTTGAAAGCTAGAACTTGGAAGTGCGTTAGGAACCACTTGAATGACTTGACCCAATAAGTAAAAGATGCTCTCAGGTGCACTAAAGATAGGTGCGGTATATGAATTTGTGTTTATATTTTATGAATTTGTATCATATGACATCTATATAGGTGTTCTTAAAGAATCTGTTGTAATATTTAATGAATTTATACAATACAAAAAGAATCTATAGTCAATATTCATAATTTTTTCAGTTTTACATTACTTTTTTTTACAAAAAATAAAAAAGTTTGATAATTTTTTTCTAAAGTAATGAATAAGTGGTCATGAACTTATGTTTATGAATCTATGATTGTTGTTATGAATCTGTACAATATAACAATGAATTTGTAGTTAATAGTAACGATTTTTTTCAGGTCTCAAAAAAAAAAAAAAATTCTAAAGAAAATATTTTATTAACAAAAAAAGAGTTCGAAAATTTCCTTTTTTTAGTAAGTTATACAATAGAGCGATCATAAAATTATGGTCTAATAGTTATGAATTTGAGAGCATCCAAAAATCTGTGCACTTGACCACCACAAAGAAGATGAAGGAACGAAGTATAGGGGATGTTTATTCATATTTTTTCTTTTTATCTATTTTATTTGTTTTATCTATTATTTTTCATCCCTTCAAAATCATGAATATTATTTATTAGAAATATTGGGTTTTTCTTATCCTAAAAATAAAAGTAGTAGTATTACATTGTCATCTAACAAACTTTTTCACTAATCCGAACAATGAATGAAACAAGTTGAGTGATGTTAGGGACAGTAGCACCTGTGAGTGTAATTTGTCTTTGCATTTTCATAAGTTGACATGTTATTTACTCAAAATCAAAAGGAACTACTACCTCCGTTTCTATTTTATCTTGTATTTGACTTTTTTGAGGTCAAACATTGTAAACTTTGACATTTAAATTATGAAAAGTTATAAAGGTTTACAAAGTAAAAATAATATTTTTATATTCATTTTAACTAGCACTTCCAAAATATCAAAATTTTATAATTTTTATAGTTATAAATTGTAGTTATATATGGTTAAAGTATCGTCTCGTAAATTACGAAAAAGTCAAAGATAAAGATAAAATAAGAACAGAGGTAGTATCTATTTGCTGACCAACTCACCTTTTGCACATGAGGGATGTTAGGGACACTCGCAGATTTGCTGTTGTACTTTCACAAGGTGACACTTTTCAAACTTTTTTGTAAACCCCAATACTCTTCAAGGCTAATATTGTATATCAACATCCAAGTGCACTTGTCAGGCACGCCATAAAACTACCCACCTTTTAAGTGAAAAATACCATGATTAATCAATTTCTATATTTTAAAATTATCCGGTTGCTAATCTAAGAATTTTCCTCTTCTCTGTCTTTTTTATTTTAATTTCTCTTTCCCACTCCAATTAACATTATAGATTACTCTTCAAATCAACACTTGATTAATTGTCGAAGAGACGAAAAGAGAGAACCATTGCAAATTGCATTTCAAACCTATCGCAACTGCATGCTGGTACAAGGACCGGTCCGTTCATGTCAAATTCCGGTTTGGACCGGACATTTGGGTCCGGTTCAGTTTTGGACCGGACCGGCCAAAGTAGTTCATTAGATAGAGACAAGAGAGAGGAATCATTCATACTCTTACTTGGGTAGTGGCTGTGGTGAATTGGACAAATATTTTGGCAAGCAAAAACAAACTGATGAATCTTCTGTTAATTAGAGTGAGACTGACATATGCAAATCTCTGCAAAAACCCAACTTATAAACAAGGATGCCAATGGATATTCTGCTTGTAAATCCAAAACCCAGAAGAGTGTTTTCTGTATCATCCAACAAATTCTTCTCCAATAATGGCCTCACCAATTCTCTCTCCTCCTCACCAATGTTCAGGACTAGTTTCAGCTCCATAAACAGCTACCAGAAACCTCAAGGGAGCGGTGGCGACGACGACGATGGCAAAGACAATGACACTGGTATAACAAACACCCCACCCATTGTTGTTTTCAGTTAACTGTTGTATCTAAATTACTATTATCACATTTTTTGGTATATATGTCTCTGGCAATATGACTTTTGATGTGGGTATTCTTTGCCCTTTGGAGTTTTTGATTCTGTTTTAGGGATCACTTTGTTGCACAGCTGATTGGGGGTGTTTATGTGATGCTATGAAATTTTGATATTCATTTATATATATGATCTGGGTTGTGGGTTTCTTTAAGTTTAGTGGCAGTGATTTATTGCTTACACTAGGCATTGATGTATTTTGTCTACTTAAGGTTATGGGTTGGAGTTAAAAGGCAAATGAGGAAGAGTGGTTAAATTGATTACATTGAATAGAGCTTATGGCAGTGGTCTTTGGGGAATTATTTTCATAAACCATATGTGTGGAGATAGTTTTAACAAGGTAAAATTGGGTTCGTCTGTCCCAAAGTAGATTTCAATCTCATGTTAAGAAGTACAAGTGATGAACAAATTAGCACCAAAGTTATGTTCATCTGATTGTTACAAGTGTCAAGGGATGAGCTGGATATTCAATTAATAAGAATCACACGATTTAGTTGATGATGCTGTAAAATTTAGCGGAAGATAGGGAAATACTTGAGGGGAATATACTCACTGGATTTTAAATGTCAAGGTTATGAGATATTTGCTGGATGTTTTCCGGTTTTTTGGGAAGTCATGACAATATTCATCGGTTATAAATTCACTTCCCAAAACCTCAAGGCAAGTGATTTTAATCTACCTTCTAGAATTGGCCATAGTTAGATAAACAACTGAGTGTCTCATGACAATCTTTGATCCCAGTTTTTCATTGTACTTTATAGTACTACAACTACATAAGCACTAACTTTTTGCAAGGAGATTGAATCTAGAATTTGGTGTGGAGTTTTGAGGTCGAGTTTTAAGCAAGCATGATTTCTGTCTCTGCATAACTTTCAAGACAACCTGGACACTAATTCAAGGAGTAAATGTGATTAGTGTAAGGAAGAATTGAGGATAAGTACATCTAGACGCCAATGACTTAATTTCTCTATCGTCTCATATTTAACTTGTGGGCATACCATATCATCACACAGTTACATCTCACGGTCTCACCCCTAAGTTAGGGTAGGATGTAGATGTATGCCACCTTGACTAAGATGTGTCTATAAGACCCTTGATGCATTTACTATCAGCTACTTTGTAGCAAATCAGAATCAAATAGCAGTTTAATGAGTAAATTAATTTAGTCCAATAAAATTGAAAGTTGACAAATTGGCAATAGTTACTCACTGAGCTTGTAAAATGGCATTTTCTTAGGTTCTTTTTGTACGCATTGTATTTGTGGTCATTTCAAAGTACATCTATTTCAAGAACCTGAAGCACAAATATGGCTACTTCTGTGCTCCAATTACTCTCAAAAACCTTACTTTTCTTATGTATTCAATGCCCACCGGAAAAACTGTCTCGGTGACTATAATGGGAAGTATGCAGTCTTCTTAAAGAAGATGTCTTATTCTTACGTCCCTCAGGACTGCCAGTCATATCTTTGCAATGGTAGCATGTTAGGGGCTTAGGGTTAGGCTATCTGTTAAGGAGCTGCTTCTATGAACTAGTTACTTCTCCAAAACAACCTGTAATCATGTTTCACAGCTCGATTGATATTTATCTCTCTGTTCATCTCTAGTTACTGGTGAAGGTAGGGTTGTATACAAAGTATATTGCAAGACATTATCAGGTTAGCTTGAAGCTAATCCAAGCATTAAAGAGTGATTGTTACGTATACGCAAGCACGAATGAACGGCCAATCTTAGATGGATAAACCTTTCTATGAAAAAATTAGATAGCTCTTTTTATGAAAACCTAGTTAGGAAGCTGTTATGGAAATGCCCTAATAAAATGTTTCAAAGGAAAACATCTGGGAGTGCCCTAATCGTAGAATTTCTCAAAAGTTCTCTATCTGGGAAATGATCTAAAACTACGGAGTGGCTTGGTTACATTTTTTTTTTTTCTTCTGGGAAAATGGTTTGTGATATTATTACCGCATTGGAAAACGGACACCATTGTGGTGCTCTCGGAGAGTTCAGTTACATGGCATCGACTACATACTCAAATAGTTACAAAACAATCTCATCAAGCTGCTTTACACTAAACCTTTGCAAAAATTTTACACTAGCTAGCCACTGAACTCTTCTAACAATCTGCTGGAAAGGTCTGCATTTATCTTGAAATATCCTGAAGTTATGCTCTCTCCAGATCTCATATACAACTGCTGCAAGGCAAATTTTGCTAAGCAACTTCACTGGCTGTTGTCCCCTATTATGTTTTTGAACCATTCCAGCTCCTGATGGAGTCCCCATTTTCTCTTCTGCAATCTACACCATGAAAACACATGGCTCCAAGTTCTACTAGATAATGACACCTAAAGAACAGGTGGTTAATGCTTTCGCAGCAATTCTTCCACAAGCAACACCTGTTGGGGAGGGTGAAGCCTCTCTTCTACAGGTTATCCAAGGTAACCAGTCTATTCTTTGCAGCCATCCAGAGCACCAGATGATGCCTAGGCATGCTAGAGTGACACCAAACAGTCTTACACCATTAGAAATTATCGCCCTTACCTCTAATCCAGTCATAGGCTGCAGCAACCATGAATTTGCCCCTCTGCACCCAGCTGCATACAGTTTGTTGGGCTGCAGTTACCCCACCAGATAGTTCAATCAACTCATCTCTTAACTCCAAAAGCTTCTTCCACATAGCAGAATGTTGTTGTTTTTTCTCCACCTCCCATATGCCCTGTCTCTTCAGATAGTATGTTTGAATCCATTTAGCCCATAATGTATTCTGTTGAACCTGCCAGATCCACCTCAGCTGCCCATAAGAGCTTCTTTGATATGCAAACCCCCTTCCTTTGTAGGTTTGCACATGGAGCTCCAACTAATCAAGTGTAATTTGTTCTTCTCATGGAGGGAATCCCAAAAGAAAGCTCTGCAGATCCTCTCAATCTTGTAGATCACATCCTTGGGAAGTGAGAACACAGCACCCCAGAATGAATGAACACCAAAAACTACAGAGTTCAGCAGTTGTACCTTTCCAGCATAGGAAAGAAATTTAGTAGCCCAATTGTTCACCTTAGCTTGTAATTTATCTATGAGTGGCTGGCATTGATTGACACTAAGTCTAGCTAAGTTGAGAGGAAATCCTAGGTACCTGAATGGTATAGAGCCCTCAGTGTACCCAGTGGTTTGTAGGATTAAGTTCTTGAACTCCTCCTTGACCCCTCCAAATACAAATTGGTTTCATTAGTTGGTACTTGGTGGATATCAAGAGATAAGAATGACTCTCTTGACTCTTTACTAATCTTTGATGTATTTGGCTTGAGAGGAGCGGTCGGGTCTTCAGCGATAGGTTTATGCCTGTTGATGGGGTGTGGGACAAGTAGTTTATTTAGCTTCTCTTTGGGCTAAGGCTGCTGGGCTTTTTGGGAGTTACCCTGTCTCACAACTAGCTCGGCATTGGGCTGATGTGTAAATAGTTCTTTAGAGGACTCCTTGTCCTCTGGGGTTGTACTTCTATTTTCTATTAATATAATCTTTCTTTTTTATCCAAAAAAGGATGACTCTCTTGACTGTGGACGGTTGTCCTCTATCTTAGTTTCCCAGTCTTCATCGCATAATTGATATCTTCTTACATGTATGTTGTTCCATCATTAGTTATAGGACTTTGCTCCTGTGTTTTCTTAAGTCTGTCTTTGTGTTAAGTGCAGGAGTAATAATTCACTCTTATCGGAAATTTTCTATACTATTTGAATAGTTGCTTTTCTGTCTGCCTCATAACAAATTTCTTAACTTGGTTCCTGTCTTTGTTTCATCCCCAGGATTTAATCCTATGGGCATTCTACTTCGCTTCTACTTCGCTGAAAATACTAATTATTACTCAATATTCGTGGGTTACGTAAATCATATTCCAAAGCTCAAGCTAACAGACCATTATTTACCCGAAACAAAAAGATTCTATAATTGGTTAGTTTAATTATGGAATTTGGAGCTAATTCTTGCTGATCTCTGTTTTTTTATTCTACTTTATACTCCCTCCATCCAAAAAAGTTGGTAAAAGTTTCCAGTGTTAGCTGTCCCAAAGTACGGTTGAAGTTGTCTTGGTATTATGTGTAAAATTGTATTTGTGTGTAGTTGATAAAAGTCGTAGGCAGTAAAACAAAGCAATAAATGTATGCCCCTTATTTTTATCTGTTACAAAAGAGTTACTAACTTTTGGGGATAGTGGAAGTAATACTGGAGTATTATATATGTTCTTACTTTTTGCAAGAAAATTGAACCAAGGATTTGGTATGGAGTATGGAATGGAGATGACGTAGAGCATGTTTGGCCAAACTTCTCCAAAAAAGCACTAATTCATTGCATATTACTCTTCCACCACCCTCTCTTCCTCCATCTCCTCCCCCTTTTGACTTCTAAGAAGTTGAAATGGGGTTACAATGGAGGAGGAGGTGGAAGAGGGTGGTGGAAGAGTAATATCAATATGCGATGGATAAGTACTTTCTTTGGAGAAGCTTGGCCAAACGGGCCATTAGCATGATTTTTGTCCATATAAAATTCCTGAGAATTTTCACACTAATTTAAGGCATACTTGTACTTGGTGTAAGCTTGGACATAGGATAGACGCTTCTAGATGCTTATTAATTGAAAAGGAAAACTCATATTTGGGTGGTTTTAAGATTTGGTGAACTATAGTTTGGATATTCCCATTTAGATGCAATCAACTTTTGAAACATATTCACTTTGGTATCACTATCTAATGTAAGTTGATATTTTTGTTACTTAAAGAAGCCCAATATATGGTTTTGAATGTTAGAAAGACTATGTTCACAATACTAGCCAAGTCTTATATGGGTTATCCACTTACTTTGATCGAAACTCCTAGCAATTAACGAAGCCACTTAAATGGGAAATTAATTGAAAACAGTGACGTTTTTCATGTCAAATGACTGGTTTTAATTTGTATCTCGTACTAAAGGGTTAACTATCACATGTCGGCAATCTATGACATTTTACCGATTTTGGTAGAGGCGTCTAAGTGAAAATATTCTTAAAAGTTGGTGTCAGGCACCTGAATGGAAAATTTCAAACACGTATTACCTAAAGAAATAGTAAACCACACCTCATAACACCCAATTCGGATTTTTCCTTTAAAAAAGATGAACTCAAGTTCTTTGTCATCTCAGATTAAGAACTACCACTTGATGTTGCTATCTCTTAAGATTTCTTTAATACCATACCATATCATTACCCAAAGTACATATCACGAGTCTCTGGGCTAGGATAGAAGGTGACATTTATGCAGCCGTATGTTACTTGGACTCTTCGTTTCTCCTTAAGTAACAGTGTCAGACCCTCCACATACTCACATGGTACAGTCACTTTACACTTCAATTTAGGCAAAGACTTGCTTTGTCTGTAAAATGGCGTGTCAGACACCTACACATGTACCCATGTTCTGTAGCCGAGTTCAAGTAACATAGATGCAGCCTTCTGTATGTTTATGTAAGAATCCTTGATTGGAACTGCATTGAATATTTGCTACTTCACAACACGTATGAAACAAATAACATTATTTCCAAGAACCGCCCATTACAATTGAAGTTGACAAATTGGCAATATTGACTCTTGCTTTTTTCATTTTCTTTTTGTGCATATATTGTACTTGTGGTCTTGTCAGGTGATAATAGTACAACTGCATGCCCCTAATATCTGCAAAAGTCTCTTATGTTACCAATGAATTTAATTCTTATCTTCACTTAGAAAATTTAAGGATTTTCATCTTTTTGTTTGATACATCAAGCCAAATAAAGCCCCTATGGAAAAATGCCTGGTAGAGTGTAACGGGACAGTAGTCTTTTTAGAGCAGGTGTCTCATTGTTATTTACCTTACAAATGACAGCTATATCTTCTCAATGGTAGCAAATTAGGATTATGCTAGCTGCATGACTATATCTGCATCTGTGAATGATGTTCCTTCACTATAGATAGGTCTTTCCTCCTGTGATTTCTTGAGTCTATTGTTTCTGTTTATGTGAGAGTAAACTTATTGGATGCTCATTTACTATCGGACTGTTGGTGTGTCTCCAGTCAGTATGCGTTCTAATCTAGTTCCATCTCTGAAACCTCTCTGTCAATCACTACTGCTGGTTAACAAATTGGGCGCTTCGCTCTCCCACTCTGCCCCCTCCCAAAAAATTAAATAAAAATAAAATTTATGTTGTGGGATAAAATATGTAATTTTACTATTTAGATATAAAAGGAACTTCATCGAGACACATCCTTCATTTTTTTGCTTCCCCAACCATTCAGTGTTAAAAATATGTAATTTTACTATTTAGATATAAAAGGAACTTCATCGAGACACATCCTTCATTTTTTTGCTTCCCCAACCATTCAATAGCTTTGCTTAGTACTTTTATATCCTTCTCGTTTTAAATTTTTTCAATTCTGAATAATGATCGTAGTAAGAAGCATAGATAATCGTGTTTAATGCATAATGTCCTGTGTGACTGTTCTGATTAGTTACTATATTAGCAGAAAGAAAGAACAGCTGCCTTAGATGCTTAATCTTAGCGGACATGTTAAGCCATTTGGTGAGTAATGTGAACAATGGCTTACACAAAAAATCATTAATGCATTATCTTGAATGCAACTGTGGCAATTAGAGCACTTCTCCTCCACTTCTCTTCATTGTCGCCCCTGCAGGTCTTAAGAAACCAACTCACTTCCCTTTTCAGTCTCCAGCCTCTCCTATGGATACCAGTCCACCTTCTAACACCCTACGACACCCCTGCTGCAAGAGGGCAGTCAAAATACAGATGATCAATTGTCTCCTCAGCCTTACTACAGAGATTGCTTCTGCTAGGGATCATGATCCCCCTCTTCTTCATATTCTCGATAGTTGGCTGTTTGCCTTGTAAAGCCATCCACATGGTAACTCTGTGTCTAGGAATGGCTGAGGCTTCCCACACAAGTTTGTATGACTTCCATCTAGGAGTTGCAGTTCTGATCAGATCATAAGCCTTTCTAACACTGTATCTCCCCTTCTCTGTACACTCCTCCACGGATTTGGGCTCAGTGTCCCCAATTTTCTCCACCAATTCATCCCCGAGCCTTATGATTGTTTCTAGAAGTATGAGTCATTGGGTTTAGCGCCAGCTTCCCATATAGTGCAATGCTGCAGATGGTAGAGCTTTGTCCAAAGTCAGTTCTATGTTGAGACTTTGAGAGTATATAGAAAATATGGGTTTCCTTCATATGTTTGGCATTTGCCGACTTGCACACTATGCAACACAGTAATGCTTCTCCATCTTCTTACACAAACTATTTAATATCTTGCTGCACTTATAAAATGGCGTGTGTTTTATGATTAACACTGTTGTAGTGCTAGTAAAAATTTGTTGTCACTTGCGCTATCTTGTACTCCCTCCGTTTCTGAAAAATCTTGACGCCCTGATTTTGCACGGTCTTCAAGACGACACTTTGACCATGAATAATTGTATTTATATAAACTCGAAAACTTATAAAATTTTGATTTTATGAAAATACTA
>BSSO01006692.1:0-11688 GCA_030267885.1 Mesembryanthemum crystallinum | reverse complement strand
TCCTTTGTGAGTTGCAAAGGGTTTTCCACGTAAATCGTGAGTATTTTAATTTCAGTTCTTTCATTTAATTTTAATTCCGCAAAATTTGGGGTAACACAATTCACCCCCCCCTCTTGTGTTCCTTGTGCTACTAACAGAGTATTTGTTGTGGTGGAAAAAAAAATTCTTTACCATTTTGAATTTTTATTGTATTTTGAGTAAATGGCTGGATATGGATGAGAACTCATCATTCATGTCCAGTCCAATAAACATCCATATCCAGCCAATATCCATTAGGTAAATTCTTGTTTGAGACGTGTCTTATCGAATTATTAGATGCGACACATGAATAATAAGGGTCCATTATTGAAATTGGGCTAAGTGGTGGCGTCATTTGAAACTAGTCTCATCAGAGACAAGCTGTATGCATTATTCATCTATTTAAGATTATCGATATCCACTTATAATGGATCGAATCAGATGGATTTTCGGATTATCATTGCCATCCCTAACAAGCACGAAGCCTGCCTGCCTACCTAGTACCTACGCTTATGCACTGCTAGGCCGCCCAAACACGGCCTAGGCACAACCCCCGGCCACCTCTACTTGCGTACCTGATCATTACATTACACTCTGTGTTTTTTCTTGGTGTAGGGGGATTGTGAAGAGAATCCTAGAAGATATTTTTTTGCTAGTGTAAGTGTAACATTCCCAAAAAGAAGAAAAAGCACAGCAAAAGAAAGATAAAAAAAATTCCCATCTTTCCTTTCCCAATCCCACCCGTACACTGTACGGTCAACCCACTTGCACAGTTGCACCTTGCTGTGCACTCTTAAATTTCTCACAGCCGCGCTTAAGCTTCGCACAGTGACTCAGTAACAGGAGAGAGAAAGTTTGAGAGATATGCAAATGCAAATGCAATTGCAATTGCAAGTAGGAGCCGCAACAAGGCCATCAATGGCTGCCAAGCTTGCTACTACAACTACTACTGTTACTGCCATTAACACCAACCTCCCATTTCACCTTAGCAGCTCCACCTTTTGCTTGCTCACCACCAGGCCATCGCCGGTGGCCTGTAGATGCGCCGCCGGTGCCGGAGAAAAGGCTACCGCTCCCGCCGTCGCTTTCTCAGTGACGCCGAAGAGCAAGAGCGATGTTGATTATTTGGGGGAGAGTACCAAGGGCGATTTTTATTTCAATATAGACCACTTTGAAGCTCTTGGTAATGGTGGTTCTTTTTGATTGTTTTTGTTTTATGGATAATTGATTTTGTTGTGTTTGTGTGTTTGCTGAATTAATGGTGGTTATTGGCATGTAGGTGGGGAAGGACCGATTGAGGAGATAGCCAAGGTGGAGGCTCAGGAAGCTGAGGATTTGCTCAGTCAATTGGGAATTCCGGTGTGTTTTTTTGTTCTTTGATTTTAAAGCATTTTAGCTAAATTGTTTGTGTTAATCTTTATTTTGTTTATATAATGTTTAGTACAATTTGTGTCGTGTTTCAGTAAGGCTATGTTTGATAAAAATTAAATGCTTAGTATAATGTTTAGTAGCTTCACATAATTAAATGCAGCTGTAGCCTGTAGCTTCACAAACTGTTTCATGTCACTTTAACTGTCATTGCAAGATGTGAAGGTAGGGCTGTTATCGAGTTCATGTTCATTTAATTATAAAGAGTTGGAATTTGGAAAAAAACCTAGGCTTTTGTAGAGCTTTGATTTTTTCCGTAGAAGTTATGTCAAGAGCAAGTTCGAGCTTCATGGCTATAACCATTTCCTAAATAGGTTGAAAGTAAAATTAGAGTCGAAAAAATATTGTTGAAGAGGAAAATATGTGGTTAAAATGACATGAAATTGAGGTTTAACCTATCAATTAAACAATGTTTAACCAATCTCGAGAGTTTTGAACTTTGAATAGGACACAAAATGTAAATGAGCTGAAAAACTATGGTTTTCAAGATTGGCTATTTATGTAAATGAACTTGAACAAAATTGCTTAAGATTTGTTTATTTACGTGTTTAATTTAAGCCAATAACGTTTAAAATGTGTGGATCGTGGTTCGGTCCTCTTCTCTGCTTTGCTTTCCCCCCTCGTTATTATTAATAGCCTACATCGACAATACTAACCAGTGTTTATCAAATGTGCAGGCTCCATATTCTGCTATACATTCTCCCCGTGGCATATTTTGTAGTCGTACTCTGAATCTTCGATCAATTAGTGCAATTGGATATGATATGGACTACACCTTGATTCATTATAGTGTCATGGTACTCATCTCTTTCATCTGCTAAGCCTCTGGTAGAATCTACACAGCTATGTTATTGCAATTTGTATATAAGTACCTCGCAGTTATATGGGGCAAAGTAAATACAAAAAGCATTTAAAAGAAATTTATATTCCACATATTCTTATGTAACCATGTACTATCACTTCAGCATTTTTGTGACGTGGGATCAGTTAAGCACAAAAGAGCAAGTTTAGAGGGAAAAACAAATGATTGACCTGAGGAGAGTGCATGAGATATGGAGCTACTTTCGACTACTTAGTTGTATATTTATCATTCCAACTATCCTGTCTATGGCAGCTACGGAAGTACTTTCTATGATTAATGTCTAGAAAGCTGTTACAATGGCTCTCACTTGCTTTCCTATGCATTGGGCTATTTATGTATCATCTGGGTGTCTCTTTTTGAACTCTATTGTGCCCGGTCCTCAAGGCACATCCAAGTACTTTCTGGTGATTGCCTCCTACATTCGCAAGTATAATGAGCAGCATAATGTGTATATTTATTTTGTCAAGCCATTACTTTCAGATTATAATTCATATAAGGATTTTTTTGCGGGGAACCACCTTATATATAGGTATTTTTGTGAGCTCCCCTTTATAAAACGTTTATGGTGGGGAACCACCTTATAAAAAACTTTCGTCCTGAGAGTCCACCTTACCCAAGATTCTGCCAAAAAACTTGATATTCTCCCCCTATTTTACCCTCATGTGCAAGTCACGTGCCTTTATTTTCTTCTTTTCCACATGAGGGTAAAACGGGAAGAAAATCAAATTTTTTGGCCGGAATCTTGGGTAAGGTGGGACTCTCAAGGTGGAAGTTTTTTATAAGGTGGTTCTCCACCATGAACGTTTTATAACTCGTTCACAAAAACACCTATATATAAGGTGGTTCCCCACAAAAAATCCTTCATATAAATATGGCTAAAGAGGAAACAATGAAGTCTTTGTGTTGTTGAGGAGAAATGGTAACCTAGACAGTAGGTATGACATGGAATTTTGTATTAAATTGAATGAAAGTAACTTTTTCATGTAAGCTCTTGTAGTATTTATAAGATTACAGAATTAGGTGTTTGGCTTAGACTTGTCAATGACATGTGTAAGGTCTACGCAGTATTCTACTGTTTTAGTTCTTTGTATATGTTTGCTATCCTTTCATTCTGTTGTAGTGATATCTTCTTGAATGGTATTAAACGGCTTTGATGTTCAAGGCTTGGGAAGGGCGAGCATATGATTATTGCATGGAGAACTTGAGGAATATGGGGTTTCCTGTTGATGGTCTTGCCTTTGATCCAAACTTGGTGAGACATGTTTTTCGATTATACAGGTCAATTTTTGGTAAAGGATTACTAAATTCTGTTGGTTGTTATTTGTTCTGAATTGCATTGTTGCTCTCTTTAGGTCATTAGAGGCCTTGTCATAGATAAAGAGAAAGGCAATTTAGTAAAGGCAGATAGGTTTGGTTACGTAAAGAGAGCTATGCATGGCACAACAATGCTATCGACAAGAGCTGTGAGGTGAGTGCAGAACATTTCTTAAGATTGTTTAATTTGAGTTGGCATGAATGGCCCACTAACCACTACCCAGGGGGGTGGGGAAACTTTTGAAAATTTTCCAGTATATGTTCTTTCATGCATTCCAAGAATCAAATAGTTTGATTGAAATTGTATCAGATGCTTGATCCCCTATTTCCAGATAGTCTTCGCTTACTCTACTAGATATCTGATGCTGGTGCATTGATCCTGCATTCCTGTAAGATTCACCATCTTTGCTATGACTGGCAACTGAAATGTGGCTGTGAACAAGCTTAGTCATTTTGAAGGCTACCCACCTGCCCCTGACCCTTACCCAATCTTGGCCCTAGCTTTTTGTGGTTTCCACCATTGAATCCTAATTCCAAACATGTGGTAACCTTGTATCTGTAGCTTGGACTACTGAGCTCTGTTTGTTGCATACAGTCCCAATTTGTGCCATTACTTTCGCATAAGGTATCTTACTTTGGGTAGCGTTAGGATTTACTTGTCCTCTAGTTGATAGTGGACAACTAGAGTAGAGCATGGTTGAGTTTATGATTGACCAAGTATTAGTTGGTCTCACCTTTGCTTCTGCAGGTCACATCTGAAGCTATATGTTTCTGTTAAAGTTGCTATGACTATGCATAAGTATACAAAGTTATTTTATGGTTTTATTCTTCTATGCAAGGAAGTGAGATATATGGAAGGGAGCTGGTGGATCTTCGGAATGAGAGTCGATGGGAGTTCCTTAATACATTTTTCTCTGTTTCGGAAGGAGTAGCTTATATGCAGGTTTTCAGTTTTCTCTGATGTCTCTTATACTTTCTGGAATGTAATTGATTGATTGTCCCTATCAAGTCTTAATATTCAGGACTCCATGTCCTCTTAGGTAGGTTGTTATTACAGTTTCTTTGGTTTTTCAATAAAAAAATTCTTCTGTCAAAAAGGGGGCAAAGAAAAAAACACAATTCTTTTGCTCACAGTATTTAATGGTACTGCACTTCTTACTTTATATTTTCATCCTTTGTTCTTTTCTTTAGTGATTCCTATTACTGATTCGTGTAAGCTGCTATATGTTATGGCATTATGTACACTTCCCCTCTTCTGTTCCATGGAGAAAATAAGGATGAACACGGGGCCAATAGGAAGAAAATAGCACCACTTAGTCATGTGTGATTATACTAGTTAACTTACAGAAAATGTTCAAAATTCATATAGCTTAGTTTATGTTAATGCAATATGTTTTTTTGCAGATGGTTGACAGATTAGATGAAGGAGCAATTGCAGCTGAAGTTGGCCCCCTTGATTATAAAGGGCTTTACAAGGCAAGTCGCTGCTGAAATTTATCTGAAATGATGGTTTTGATGACTACTATAGTATGTGACATTTTGCTTGATTTTCAGGCTGTTGGGAAGGCCCTGTTCACCGCCCATGTGGAGGGCCAACTTAAGGTGCTTACATTTGGGTTCATTTCTTTCTCAGTTTAGAATTTAGAACTGACTGACACACATCTCTTTTAGAGTGAAATCATGTCGAAGCCTGAACTGTTTGTAGAGCCTGACCCGGATCTGCCTTTGGCTCTACTAGACCAAAAGGAGGTACTAAATTTTTAGTCATCATTATTTTCTTGTGGCTCATATAAAGGGGCGATCTTCTAATCACATCTATATTTTATGTCATCAGGCTGGCAAAAAGCTTGTGCTTATTACCAACTCAGATTATCTTTACACAGACAAAATGATGCAGCACTCTTTTAACAGATTCCTTCCAAATGATATGGGTTGGCGAGATCTTTTTGACATGGTATGTTTATTTAGGAAATCTCTTAGTATTTGGGGCTTGGAGTCATAGTAATTTGTGACCCAAAATTGATAACCTTCATTAAACTTGTAATTTCTCTATCCCTTGTTTCCTTAATGGAATATTAAATTCGGGAAGGCTGTTGAAGCATAGACTGAAAGAGAACATTCTGGGAAGTTTCCTAAGGTTAGGGTGTCGTATTCTCAGCTTATCTGTTTCATATTTGGTTGAATGTGACATATATCCTACTCTAACAGATTGTTCCTCAAGTGGTTGTTGAAATGCTGCTTTGCAATAAAGTGCTATTCTAGAGCTTTGTCATGGTTCTTTGGTATTCCAAATGAAGTTACAGGGTCCGAGTCTGATGTTTGAGCATTGATGTTATTGTACAAATGCTAGGGGTTGAAATAATATTTTCATTTTAAACTCATTTGGCTGTTGGTGTTGATTCTTATCTGAACAGATAGTTAATTCAAGTGGTTATTCTAGTGCAATTATTGGTTCATTGTCTCTTGCAGGTAATAGTCTCAGCTAGGAAACCAGAATTCTTTCAGATGTCACATCCTATGTATGAGGTGGTGACTGGGGAGGGTCTAATGCGCCCATGCTTTAAAGCGCAAACAGGTGATGTGATGTCTACACTTTCACTGCCTTTTGCCTACGCTCTATTGTAGGACATGGACAGTATTCTTTTGCTCTATGTTGCACTTGCAGTATGCCAGTATCTGTAAACCTGATAAATTCATTTTTTGCTTGAGCATGTATATCATTAGCATTCTATTTCATTTTGTTTTTTAACTTTCTTGTTACCAATTGAAATTTCTGCAGGAGGGTTGTACTCAGGTGGTAGTGCCCAGATGGTTGAAAGCTCACTTGGTGTTCAAGGAGATGAAATACTATATGTTGGTGACCACATATACACTGATGTAAGCCAATCCAAGGTCCACTTAAGATGGCGTACAGCATTGATTTGTCGAGAACTGGAAGAAGAGGTCAATTGCTAAATTCTTTTTCCTGAATTCAGAATGACAAGAATGTATTTGATGCTATATAGTATATAGTGACTTGAATTTCTTGTTCTTCATCTATAGCTGAATTCACATTATAGAAAAATTGATGATGGCCTACTTCCACATTGTGCAGTTATTGTCTGACATGCTAGGTGTTGTCTAGGACTTTTGTGCACCTACATACGTGCATGGCAATGGCCTACTCCCTGATCATGTTCATCTGACGTTTTTAAAGAAAATAGACTCCTATTACCTACATATGAAGAAGATTTTCTAGATCCTACAGTATGCTGCTCTTTTACCACTTGTGTCAGTTGTGTGGAATCTCACTTTCAAGTTTCAAGTATGACTGAAAAGGGAGACATAAGACTCTTGCTCCTGATATAATCATATAATACATTGTTTTTGATGTTTTGATAAAATTTGGTCATGGCAATTAGGTGTTGAGAACCTGCTTAGGGAAAAAGGGACAAACCTCTGAACCTTCTCCTTCCAAAGTGGATAAGACACCTTACCCATCCAAGCTTTATTTCCCATTCTACCTGCATCAACTAAGGGAGAAGGTTCTAGCTTCTAGGGGATGGAAAGGCAAGCCTAGTCCCACTTGGAGATCAAACAATTGATGAGGCTCGCATGGATAACGAAACTGAAACCGAGTCTCTTATGCTGTGGAGTAGGAAATGACAACCGCCCATTGACATGTACAACATTTTTGGCTATCTCACTAGGTAGAGTTAACACCAAGCTGTTTCTGGGGTGTGTGTTCCCTGCTAAAGGATCTAGATGACGTGTTTTTATTTATTTATTTCTTTTTACTATATTATTTTGTTAGGTCTCATTGGAAGAATTTTTGTGCCAACCCTGAGGGGGTAGCTCAATTGGTAAGAGCTTTGACATCTATTCCAGAGGTCCCTAGTTTGAGTCCCCTTAGGGCTACTGGAGGTTTTCCTGGCCGTTAACTTCAGGGCCCATGAGATTATTTGGGCAAAAGCTCGGAAAAAGTTCTTTGGTGTTATGGGGGAGCATTGGGCCGTCCTGTCATGATTACTGATTATCTGCAAGCAAGCTACGTTTGGCTGGGGACGCGTAAGGAGAGGTCCGAGAGGAAGGTGTTTTGGCGTTGCGCGGTCATGGATTTTCTACTGGTATTTTGGTTAGAGAGGAACTCTTGTGTCTTCTTTGATACGGGCATGCCAGATTATGTTTGGGCTCGTGGTGTATTTGACTTCTTGGCAGGCTATAGCTACAGGTGTTTTCTTAGAAATATTTCTATTACTCTTGTATAGATGACGGGGCAAACTTGTATTAGTTCTGGTCAAGCAATCCTTGTCCCTTAAGTTGTACTTCTTCATTCCTTTGAGAGATTTCCTTTCAACTGAAATACGAAGGAAGCTATAATATGGTCATTTGGGTATATCCGTGTATGGTAGACCAAAATCTGGCAGTTTCTAGGAGTCAGACACTCAGACTCTTTTTGCTGCTGCAAATTCAGAACTGGAGTAAAGTGGCTTTCCCTGTGGATGTCCATTTGTAATGCTTTTGGGGATCACTCTTATGTTTAGATTTTAGAGACATTAGAGGGAACTTAATTACATAACCTCTTTCCTTCTATCATATTTGTGATTACAGCTTGTCCTTTTACAGGTGCAATCTCTTACTTTCGGTGATATATCCTAATCAGGGGGAGAAAAAGGGATCCTAATTCTTGTTGAAGGAAAAAAGGATTTTAGACATAAAACTTATATAGCTATCTCGTTCTGTTGTGATTTATTCTCTTGAATTCTCCAAACACTTGGGATGAAACAATGTCTCTTACTCGTCTTCTATAGCCTTCCTGCCAGTAGTATCGGAAGACTTAGAACTGGTTATGCTGGTAGCTCACATGGTTTCTTGGAAGATTATAATGGATGACTAATATTTCCTGTTGCTTGCTTCAAAAGAAGGTATACACACTGCTCTGTGCTCCGTAGGTCCTACAGAGTACAGACAACTGCAAATTCAGTTTTTGATTCATGGTGGTAACTGTCATCTATTTTTACAATAATATAATCATGTTGAAATGGATAATATTGAGTTTTGCTGCCTGGAATGATTTGTAGATGACATAGATATTATTGGCTACCATATTTGTCCACACTATGCCAATTGTCGACTTTCTATGCACTTAAGATGAAATGACTTGTTGAAGTTCTAATGTCAGGACTCGTAGTGTCATTCTGCGAGCGAGTGGTCATCATGTCTAATGATGTTTCCGAGTTTTAATTTGATGCCCTATTTTTGCTGCATGTGTTTAACCTGACATGGTATTACTTTGAGCATATGCGGCTAACATTGGAGTGACAACCCCATTTTCCCCTCATTATGTTTATCTTATGTCTTTTAGTTTACAACATGCCCAAATTTTGAAAATTGACAATGGTTTGGTTTCTCCCATCTGTGAAAATTTTCAAATTGCAGTATACTGCTTTGATCGGTAGCCAAGCTCATCGAGGCTTGTTAATAGAGCTGATAAATCAGAAGGAAGTTGTTGGAGATCTGTTTAATCAACTTCGCCTTGCTCTGCAGAGGCGAACGAACAATCGACCTGCTCAGGTATCTTTTTTCTGTCATTTGTTGCCAAGTTCAGCATCCTGGGTGGCAATGCTACGCTGAATCCAAATCGTGAACTGCCTCCCCTCACGGCCTCACCCTCGTCCCTCAAAAGGGGAAAAGAAAATTAAAAAGAATCAAATAAAGATATGGAAATTTTGTTGAGCTGTCTACTACAAATTACAATTTAATACAGTATGTATTTTTCTTTTAATTTTTAATATCTGTGTTCACTTCACTTTGGATTGAAAAATGACCTCCAGACACTTGCTGCAACCAAATTGGATGATCAAGATCTCGCAGAAAGCATGCAGAAGCTGCTTATTGTCATGCAAAGACTAGATGAGAAAATTGCACCGCTGTTGGAATCAGATGGAGAGCTTTTCAATAAAAAGTAAGCGTCAACAGTTTCTGGAATCAAACATTCTTTCGGCCTTCTCTCTTGGTATTAAAGACACATACAAATGATGGCCAATCCAACTCTCTGCAAAGGGAACTGATCACTCCAATTGATTGAAATGCTACCCAGAGTTCTGACAGAAGCTGTCAGAATTTGTGTTGGGATAGTCTGTTTAATATGCATGTACTCTCATAGCAATGGATAGTTGGGTGCATGTATAGAATTTTGAGATTTCTTTGAATTGATATTAACATTGATCCCATGAATCAGGTGGGGTTTTCTTTCGCGTGCAGGTCTGTGGGATAAAAGCCACTTGATGAGGCAAATTGAGAAGTATGCTTTTTGTTCCATTTCTTTTCTTCTACAACTATATATATACTAATAATTTTCCTCGAGTTTCTTTGCTGCTGTTACATTTGATCTTGGTGGTTTCTAATACTATTTAGTAACCTTACTGTTCTTGCTCCTTGTCGAACTCCCAAATGCAGATATGCTGACATTTATACGTCTAGAGTTTCAAACTTCCTCCATTACACCCCATTCATGTATTTCCGCTCTCAGGAACAGGTATCCGCTCTTCTCTGCGTTTGGGATTTGCCTTTCACATGTGTGAGCTGTTCCATTTATGTGCTAACACGGCATGTCAGGTTTTGTTGATATTTGTCTCGCCTTTTTCACTCAAATCATGCATTGTAATTAACAATGCATAGAATATCAATTTGATGAATATGTGCTGGCCCTGCTGGGAATAGCTGCTTTCAGAACTTGTTCATACACAATACATACTGGTGACTGGTAAATACCGTCACTCAGATTTTGTGAGAGCATAACTGTCATTTTGTATTGCCTCGACTTGATACCATCAATTTGTCAAAGGTCACGAAGACTTGCCCCTAAGGGCAAAGATTTGTTGTGCTCCCTGGTGTATTTGTTACTAAATTTTTCATGTCCAAGTCTAAAAAAAATTAAATTTTGGAACAATCTTTCTAACATCATAATTTGATCTTTGCTTCTTTGCTGCAGAACCTAGCTCATGATGCATATTCCTTCTATTGTGCACACTCTGAAGAGGAATAGAAGGGTATAGTTTTTTTATTTGTAAGAGAAGAACTCATTCTTGGTGAAGAGGAAGGGGGAAAAAAAGAAAAAAATAAAATAAAAAATCAAGCATCGCCGCTTGTAAGTGGTGTTAACGAAGAATAAGTGATGTAGAGAATGTATAGATTGTAACTCTGTTGTTGTATCTTAAAGACGTGGGGAAAACCAACAAAATCGATGATGGGGAGGTTCCAGATTTTAGTTATGGCTTCAGGACATGAAGTTGGTGACAGCCTACAACCGCTTATTTTTCCCTCACTCGCGCCAATCCTCCCTGCAGTTTCTCTCTTTGATTCTCGGCTATTGATCCATTGCATTGCTGTGAGAAAGATTATTCATGCCAGTGTGCATGGTTGGTTCTGTTGCGGAATGCTACCTGCCTTAGTTTCTGATCTGGGAAGACTCTCTTTTGGCTATCAGAACGACAAAGTCGAATCAAAAGAGCTTAAAATAGCGCACACAATGACGGGGAATTCAGGAAGCCTGTGTTGGGGAGATTGAATTTAGGAAGAATGAAGAAATTTGACTGACATACTTTTCTGTATGATTGCAACATGCCAGTAAGTTGAAATTAGTTACTGGCATGTTCAGCTTTGTTGTAATTTATGTTTTGTTTTGTTTTATCCTTATCTAATACTACGTCCGTCCCGTAATTAGCTTTCAAAAACGCCATATTTTTTGTCCTAAAATTAGCTTTCAAAACCCATAAAATCTCATAACTTTTCTATAATACCCCTCCACTAACTCACAACTACAATAAAAAAATATATACTCTTTCTCCAAGCACTTTCTCTCTTTAATCACACTCTCTTTTTTTCTATTATTTTATTCTCTCACAATAATATCTCTCTATTACTTTAATCTCTCACATAAAATTCTCCTTTTATTTTTTATTCCCTCTATTAGTGCAAGGGCAAATTTGTCTAAAAATATTCACCTAAAATCTTGCACCCTCTCCATTTCTAAAAGCTAATTTCGGGACAGAGAGAGTAGTAATATATTTGAAAGTTAAACATTC
>BSSO01006691.1:0-11689 GCA_030267885.1 Mesembryanthemum crystallinum | reverse complement strand
AAAATAACAGAGAGAGAGAGAGACAATTAACAAACCTCTCGGGCCCGTTTGCCCCTTCCATAATGTTGAGTATCACAGCCTCCTAGATACCCACCCTTCCTTTTCACCCCAGAACTTGAATCATCCTCAGCTTGAGATGCTTCATATATCTTTATTGCTTCGTACAATGCGCTCAAATCACCATCTGTTACAAGGCGGGAGGGCAAAGGAGGCATAACTTCAGAACCATCACCTCCCCGTTCCGCAACCAGCCTCTTCCATATAGCCTTTAAATTTAAGAGGAATAGTAAGTAAAACGTCAGAATAACCAAAGCAAAAAATGAACATCCAGATCAATTAGAGGATTATAATTTGCAAGGTGAATACCATTTCTTCTTCCCGTCTTTGCTGATCAACTGCTTCAAATACATCAATTTCAGACTCACTGGGACAAAAAGACCAACTTGAGAAGTAGATTTAGGAAAGATGCACCAAGGAGGTAACAGGGAGAAACAAGGAAGCATCAAACCTAGCATGAATATCATAGTATTGGACAGTGAAGAACAGGTGCAAGTTGTCTCATTCTTACAAAAACTTAAAAGATAAACAGGGGGAAAGGAATTAATTGATATATTCAAACCCACAAGTCACGCAAACGCCTCCATTTTTCAGGACTTTGGGCATCAATATAAAATACCATNACAACGGATCCCATTGCATAAGTTATCATGCAATTAGGACCTTGATGAATTGTTGTAAATTAAGTCAACAGTTTCCATATAGAAGTAATGTACCCAAAAATTGTATCTAACATGTGAACGTGGCACCCACCGAAATGAGATGCGATAGTGAAAGTAATTAAAACAGTTCTTTTTTTAGGTGCATACAACATTAGAACTTATAAACGACATAGGTGAATTCTATTTCAAATAGATCAAACATGATTCAGTTCTACACTAGTGTTAACTGCTGCACACAGGAGATTATGTCTTTTCCAATGCAGTTTTGATAAGAGACTAAGCTAAACAGTTATTTTCCATTACTAGCAGTTTTTACTCGTGCGATGCATGCAATATAGGTTGTAAATGTTTTAAAACTTCTTCTATGATAAGTCTATACTTGTCATTGTGCATGAGCAAGTTACACAAAGGGATTTATTACATTATTGGTAAAGACGTTTGCATGAAATAAAAGAGGTCATCGGTAATCTATATCATTATTATATTTCAGAATGTATTAAATAATCTAGAAAACTAGAAACATGATTACATGTCCATACAATAAGATGTTTTAAATGGGAAGTATCATTATGACCCCTACCAAGTGCCTTAATATAACGTATTTAATTATTCTCACTATAGGAATCAATCAAGTGAGGTCGCATAATCATGCACCTAGAGAGTAACACGTGGCAGGAGCAATGGAGGCAGTTTGCTACTTTGTCAGATAATTCAGAGACCAGAGCTAGTGTGAATAAAAATGATTAACTGAACTGCCCAGAAAGATCAGCAACCCAATCTTTGTGTTAACATCAGAAGAGAATTAAAAAAAACTACATTTGGATATAATCTCTTGCAGCAGTAACTCCATATCATGAGGATTCTGAGTGAAACATGGAATCACCATTACTCCATCCCTTTACTAGTAGCTGAAACTGGAGCATCATGGAGCACTAAGAGGTCGAAGAGACGAGGAGACGTTATTGACAAAACTAACCTCCCCCCTTCAACAAATCCTCCCAAAGTGAATGCAAAGCTATTCCTAAGCTGCCCCAGACAGAGCAGCGTTGAGACCTGACAAATAAAGCAGTAGATGCAAGTCTTGCCACCTCAATCATGAACAGAACATTTCCAAATTAAATGAGAAAGCAAAATCGTTCTCTCTACGCAAATGAACAAGCTGCCTACAAAAGGAATTTCGCGAGAAAGTACCACACAACTCCCTTACACTTATCAGAAGATTACAAATTTAGATAAAATCAAGCAACGCTATTGAATGTCTCATTCACTTGGCTGGACCAACTCAAAGGGGAAATTACAATGTCACTGCCCCCTCCCCCACACTTGACCCGTTATGACCTGCCATTTAAATCACTGAAATCCATACCAAGACAAAGAAGTTTAATCAAGTACAAGAATACCCAGTGAATTTCCCGTTCTTACTCCATAAACCATTATTCCAAACAGCAAAATCAGGATATCTCCATTAAAAAGGTCATATTTCATGGGATTTTTTTAGTATCATATTTTTTAGGTATCCTGTGGCAGAAAGAAAATGGCCAGGATGTATGTAATGCTACTCCTGGTACAGATAAAAGAAGTTTCATACCTGCGTGCTAAAATATCATTTAGGCCATCATCATCCAATACAGGAGCAGCTTCTTCTTTCTTACTTTCCCGTAGTAGAGACTCCAAATACTCCCTACGATCCTCAGCACTGCAATATAGAACATATATCAGTGGAATTCATTGCTATTACCAAGCACACAAGGAACCTCCAAGAAGAAATAGGAAAAGTTAACCACAACCCACAAAAACACATCGAGTGTGGATGCAGCAGCTGGTCAAATTGTCTTGTTTCATTATCCCAAAACAATAGAAAACCCATACTTGGGTTAACAGTACCTCGTATTATTATCAAAAAAACCTGCAGTGATACTCTGGTTGGCCACACCCAATTTGTGCTCAGCTGCAGCTCTCACTTGTTCCTCCACAGTATGGACCTTAATTAAAGAAAGGAATCAAATTAAAGAGAAGAAAGAAATAACAATTAAAAGGAAGTAAATTGACAAGCTTCCTCATTTTCTTCCTGTATCTCTCAAGTGATAGTAACAGCTAAGGAATAACCTGAAACGTTCTATACCTAGAAGCAAGACTAACAACAAAAGGGGACATACAGCACATATGCACCGATGTGACCGATGTCTCATCAAGTCATCATATAACTTTCTTTTTCAAACAAGGACAGCAATTCTATTAATAATGAATGAAAGGTTACAAGAAGAGTACAAGGAATCCACTTGACAATCAAATCAACATAATAAAGCCCTTCAATCCATCTATACTTTTGACAAAGGGACTCCTTGTAAAATGCTGTGAGCAAAACCCACAAGAAGCAGAATAAACTAATTTATCCCAAAATAAATCATTCAGGATGTGCCAAAGAGAGTCTGATTCTAAAGGGAATCGCCAAAGCCACCAACCTGCTTGGGAAATGTTCTAAGACACCAAACTATCAAGGCCAAGTCCACCCATTTCCTTGGACTTAGAAACACTATCGCATGCTACTAAATGATCTCTAGTCCTACCACTAGTAACCGACCAAAGGAAACATGCATGATCCGCTCTAGCCTCTGGCTGCCCGCTTTGGGAACATAAAGATGTATAAGAAGTAAAAGCAAGATGGAAGCCAAGCAACACTGAATAAGAGGACAAGGAGTCCTCAAGAGTACCAAANCTGAGGACTATACCCCTTAACAGCCCCATAGCTTTGGCCCAAAAGGAGGCTATGTACACCACCCGATTCCACCAATGAACAGCTAAGAAGGCACAACACCACAACATCTTGTTCTTCTTACCCACTTCAAACCCAATATACCGAGTTAGCAAATGTTGAGTAAGAGTAGGAGGACAACATAACACTCTCCCCTAAAGCCACAAAGCTTCTACCAAATAGACAGCAAAAACATATGCAAACCATTTAATGTTGATACAAACACAAACACAACCCAATAAGAGCTATTTGACAGCCCTAAATGGTGCCGCAGGGCAAAGGGGCCAATGTGCATCACAAGAGCCAACAAAACAAACATCTTCTCAATAGCAAGAAGTGAAACCCACTTGAAGATCTTACAGCTGCCACCTCAGCCACAAATGAAAAAGACACGGTGATTATGTTAACAAGGAGCACAACGGAGGGGTTTGGGAGATATCGAATTTGGATCTCAATGTTACTCTGTGCTCATCATAGAAGGTGGTCCTACAGCCAATGAGGTCGATGAGCCAAACATCTCAATGGTGAGAATACTGCCGCAATATGTTAAATCAACAAGATTATCTCCCAGATTAACAAAATCTACTGAGATCTCTGTATTCTTACAGTAGTATGATTCTTCAATGCAAACATCAATGTTTATAAACGTATTCAATGCATACTGTTTTATTTTTCAATGGTTCTTAAATGTCAAATATTTAATGCAAAGCAATTTTTAAAAAAATAAAATAATAAAATAAAATAAATTAAAAAATAGTGATTGCATGATATCATGAATATGGGCTGTATGACTGGAAGATTATCGTGATCAATATCACGGAATGACGACGATGATGTTCAGCAAATTGATTAAATTTTGCAGAAATTACTGCATGACTGCGTCCCACCACTCCTTGATGCAGCCCTGCAGGTTATTGAGGTCTCGTGTTTGCTTTGGAATATAAACTTGCTTAGCAGCCTTGTCTTATGATTGCTCCCAGTTAATTGAGGCGTTACTGTTTTAGCTTTTGCGCTGTTCTGTTTCCTATGAATCTCCTAGGTTGTGTTCAGTTACAGAAAAAACTTCCACTTTTCATTTTCCAAATTTTCTTAGAAAACTTTTTCCAAGAAAACACTTTTCTAAAATTAGAAAATGTGTTCAATTGAATATTCTCTCTCCTCTCTTCCTTGGCCCCTGTACCCAACCCATGTTTATTATCTCTCTATCAAGCAGAAGCATAGTCAGGTCCTCCTTCCCCGACAACCCATTAACCATCACCTTCCCCCTTCCCTTTCCTCCCTCCATCCCTGCCTCTCTCTCCTCTTCATCAATTTCGGGCCTTCCGGCAACCCACCGCACCTAACTCCCCCTCCCCCATCTCTCTCCACAAGGTGGATGACGAATGTGAAGATCGACGATTGTGATCTAAAATCAACGACTTTCTTGGTGTGGTTTTGTCCCCCTGCCGTCGTCAGTTAGGTGGTAAGTATCAGTGGCCGCCGCCGGCGATTGGTGATGCCATAGTAGTAGAGCATACTAGAGGGAAAGGGTGGAGAGAAGAACAAGCAAATTCAGATCTATGATGTTGCCAATCATTGACTACCACTGGTCGGACATGGCACGAGGATGAGTGATAACAGGTAGCAGCCTTAGATGCACAAGGAGAGGGGAAGGAAAGAGGAAGACCATGGCAACATGAAGAGGACTGGATAATTTTTGAAGGAAAATGTGGAAAACCTCTAAAGATAGTTGTCTATAGTTTTCCAAATCTCTTTGTAAATTTGGAAAACACGGTTATCCAACTTTCTAAGAAAACTTGGAATTTAATTTGAATTTGAACATGTTTGCAGTTTTTCCAGTTTTCTGTGAAAATTTTTCTGGAAAACTGTTACACTGAACAGGCCCCTAGTCTCCCTACTTCTTTTTTTTTTCTACATTTAAATAAGAGCTTAATTAAAGAGACAAGTATGTGCAAAGTGGATATGACAAGCTCGCAACAAATAGAACAGAAAAATCCTAAACTTTCCAGTATCCAATCTTCCACAATACCAAGCAGTGAATACCACGGAAAGTTATGTTGGCAAACACTGACTTAAGTGACGCCAAATGCATCACCTTACTCCAGATTATCCAGGAAGGTACCACTTGATTCTTAAAAGTTCTCCACCACCACACACACCACTGACTTCCAGTAAACTTTACCTCCCTTCCTTTCCCAAACACAAAGAATCTCGTGAGACTAACCCCTCCAAATCTACATAGCACACTCAACCTTCACATATGATGTCAAAGAAAATCACATATACACCAATAGAGATAATGGAGGAGCAAGTGCTTGTTCCACTTTCCAATCTGGAAGTATATTACAGAAACGTCATTGAAGAGAAAACATTATGAGACCACCGTCCTATGAAAGCATTGTTAGTATAGGTCCTATGAGCAACAGCAATACACGTAATCCTCAAGTTTAGAAGACACTTTTGTTGTCCAAAATGAAGCACATACAGGTTCTTGGGATTTACATTTTAGGGGATCAAGGGTCACCTCGTGATTGGAGACCCAGGAGCTCAATTCCCTACAGGAGCTTTTTGGACAGGTCCAGCTTTCAGGTTGTGGTGATTCTAAGGAGGTGGGTTGGAGGTTCTTCGGGTGAGTTCTCTTGCAAGTCACCCCTTCCCTAATTCCCTTTTAGCGAAATTACATTCGGAAGGCCAAGGTGCCCTCCTCTATAGGGATCCAAACCTTGTCCTAGCCCACTACTCGACCCTTGTATATCTCCATCGCCAACCATAAGAAATCACTTAAAAAGATTCTCTACCTTCTTT
The DNA here is from genome assembly GCA_030267885.1 of Mesembryanthemum crystallinum. Classification (NCBI taxonomy): domain Eukaryota; kingdom Viridiplantae; phylum Streptophyta; class Magnoliopsida; order Caryophyllales; family Aizoaceae; genus Mesembryanthemum; species Mesembryanthemum crystallinum. The sequence goes on along the minus strand of BSSO01006691.1, from coordinate 5,413 downwards.
GCACTGTCGTAAACGCTAGAAACCTAGAATAAAGAGTATTGAGATAGACAGATCAAATAAGAGCTATGCAACAATCCCAGGCAACAAAACCACCTATCCAACCATGGTATAGACATCTAAGACGAACCAAATTCCTAAGAAAGTCAAATTAGCAACCTAAGCCAAGCCAATTTTCAAGATAAACGCAAGATAATAAATTGCTAGCAACTTGGACAAGAGGTGAGATTACCGTTTCTAGTCGAAGAACAAGGACATCTTTCTTCTGTCCAATCCTATGGGCTCTTGCTTGTGCTTGCAAATCAACCTTAGATCACCATTAACAAAATTTCATTCAGCTTAAAAATAATCAGAAAAAGCAGAGTCCAAATAGAGGAAGGTGAAGAGATGTTTACCTGTGGATTCCAGTCAGTGTCAAATATGATGACAGTATCTGCAGCTTGAAGATTAACTCCAACGCCTCCAGCCCGAATACTAACAGAAGACATGAAGCAAGTGAGATGATATTAAAGTAGCTATCATAAATCATTATAGCACAAGCCACATATAACATGAAATTGCAAACAATTTGAAATGACAGAAATACGAAGAGAGTTCTAAACATAAAGTGACCACCAGGCACTGTCCACTTCCTATTTCTAAAAGTTCGAAGACAATAAATGGTTCCTTCTCCAGAGCTTTGGTACAAACGCTTCAGTGAGTACTTTTGTATCCCAAAAAGACAGACAGAAGAGCATGAAAGTTCAAGGTGCAACACCGTCACAATCCATTCAATGTTCAGCTCCACATGCATGTAGAAAACATAGCAAAAAGCTTGACCAGACAAAGTATCCAAAAGCATTAACTGCAGATGGAAAGCCAAACAATTGAGAGATGAAAGAGTATCCACTAACCTGAGCAGGAATATAAAAAATGGAGAATCAGGCTTGTTAAACTGCTGTATAAGAGCACCACGGTCCTGGCCCGATGTATGTCCATCTAATCTGAGGTAACGGTATTGTTTCCATACAAGATATTCCTCCATAACATCAAGCAACCTTGTCATTGTCGAGAAAAAGAGAATCTGCAAGAGAAAATTTGAGTTAGCTACAACCCCTTCAAAGAACCATCAAATACTAAGCCAAAACATATAAAAAATAGTATAATTTTGTTTCCTGGGAAGAGGTATAAACAAAGTATTGCATTTAGCAGTTCAAATGACATAGCAAAAAGATTAGGATGCTCCAAAACCAGTTTGACAGACATCGAAATGAGGGAGGCAAGTGTTGCCACTTGAGAGACAAGATGGGAAAAGAGATACTCCCTCCGTTCACTAATGAAAGTTACGCATTCCGTTTTGGTACGTTCATAAATTAGAGTTACACAACCAATTTTGGCAAAAAAAATCCCTTGAAAGTACAAAATTACCCTTAGCTTTTTTTTTCCTCATCAACAAGTCACTATCACCTTTACACCCACTACTAAAGCAAGGGCAATTTGGGTATTTCCTTCTCCCTTAAATATTATGCCCAGTAGTTAGTGTCACCTTCAATAACGAACGGAAAGACACAGAGTGCAGTTTAAAGAGAAAGGATTTCTAAGGAAATTAGACAGAGGAAGAGTAAAAGGAATACATTTGTTCCTGCATTGTGGTTTTGTGAGGTCCCTTTGGCATCAGCTCATGGGGATTAAGGGGAAATGTTTTGTATCTCCTGCGGATATTGTACAACATTTACAGACTTATTATATGGGTTTGGGGCGGGAGAAGGATTGTAGGCTGCTATGGAGATGTAGGTTTATGGCACTTCTTGGGTGCCTTTGGCTGGAACGCAATTCCCATATCTTCATGGGGATTTCAAAGCCAGTAGATTGTGTTTGGGGCCGCATTGTGTACTTAGCCTCCCTTTGGGGTGGCGGGGGCTTTTAAGGGCATGTTCCTCACTGACCTTCAACGTCATTGGGGCAATTGTAACGCAACCTAGAGGACGCCTTGTCCTCCTTTTAAATTCTCTTTGGTATTAATACAATTGTCTTTCTTATCAAAAAAAAACAAAAAAAAAACAAAAAAGAAAGAAAAAAAAAAGAAAAAAGAAAAGAAACAAGTACTCCGAAATATCCTTTTCTTTTTTACTCTTCTTATATTACCCTAAAAACACCTACAGATTACCCTTTAACATTACACAACTTTCGAAGTCCATAATTATTTTTAATTCAAATCTAATTATTATTATTCTTCCTTTGATTCTCAATTATCCCCCCCCCCCCCGGGGGGTTGAAGACCAACTCGTCTTCAAGTTTTACGACAATGTAGAACAAGGAAAAGAGAGAGAGAGAGAGAGAGAGAGAGAGAGAAAACAACATTAGTTTATAGCCTGAACTTGCAATGAAAAACTTTGAACTTTCTACATGTGAGATAACCAATGGGCTTGAACCTAATAATTTCCCCCACGTGCCAATCTGGTGGCAAAGGATATTCCTTGCTTTGGGATACAGCTTATGATGAATGATCACATATAGCGAGTGTAGATCTCCTTATCATCACACATATTTCCTTGTCTATATCACAGAGCTAAAAGGCAAACAGATGGAATCATCGGAACATGCTGGCAGTTCTTTTTGAGCCAGAGGCAAACAGAGGTATTGCAGTGATCACAATTTACTGTGCTGAAGTGAACTGAATACAAAACAAAATGTTCCTTGGAAGAACACTTGCTAGTCATCCACATGGATTGTGAAGACAGACCTCATTAACTCCCAAACAATAGCAGGCCTTGAAATTATTAGGTCCTTGATCAAATTTTATGGAAAATTAAATTCCTATGAATTGTAAAATACATTCCTCCTATATTTCACTCTTTTATATTTGTTTTAGTTTGTTGGCTCGACAGTTCACGAAAAGTATGAAACAACAGAATCTGCCAGCAGATTTTCTAGCAAAAAAGATCTGATTGAGTAATCCCCACCAATTGGACAACTTCCTGCCATGGTGGTAGAAGATAAAATTTGGAATTAGATGTCTTCCCAACTCCGGCAGCAGGTTCTGGAACTAGGCGAGTCATGCACTGAGAAGGACTCTATAAAGCAGTGTGGCAGTCAACCCTGGGATCTGTAACTTATGGGCAGTGAGGTACCGCAGCGAGTTGTGGAGTGTGAAACTGTCGACCTCTCTTACCAATTTGATAGAGATTAGAATGCTCTGATACTACTTCGATTGACAACGGAAAGTACAAAGGAAGAGTTGAGAGAGAAGAAGAGAAAAAAGATATTAAAGAAGAAAACAAATGACAAAGAAGGGGTTTGGGGGGTTTAGACAGCAGAAGATTTATTTATATATCTACAATACTGGAAAAATAAGAAACAAGCTTACTGAAAATACATGGAAGAGGTTAAAAAATCTGACTAAAATACTCCAAAAAACCTTATTTTAAACTATCGTAATAAGTGCTTGTGATACTTACTATACAAAATGCAAATTTCTATAACAACTGCCTAAATTTCTTAAAGGGACTTTTTATGGTGTACCCCTATAGTTTACATGTTTTTCCAGCGCATACCATGAAGTTGGATGTCTTTACGATGCACCCCTGAACTTCTGGAAACACACACAATGCATGCAAAATTATGGAAATCTGTGGGCTTATATAGAGAAAATGTAGTCATTGGCTACCAAATGACCGTTGGGGATCGGGGAAATTATAGGGGCGAAATGGTCCTTACAACCCCATAAATCATAAAATAACGTTCACTTAACCAACATCACCATTTTGCATGCGCTGTGTGTGTTTCTAAAAGTTCAGGGTTGCAGCGTAAAGACATTGAAGTTCATGGTATGCGCCGGAGAAACGTGTAAACTACAAGGGTACACCATAAAAAATCCCTTTCTTAAATCTAACTCTTAGTCTCCTTTCTAGATTGTGCATTACACAGACTTGCATTAAAAATTCAAATAGACTTTGCAGTAATTAAGTAAAAGCCGCAGCAAGAAACATCCTGGACACATGGCACTCAGTCACAGCATAAACAGTAAACATGGCATTGTTGCAGACAGAAATTCATAGACAACAACTGAGGTAGCCTTCCGCTGATATACATCCAAAAATGAATAATATTTACCCTAAACAAATTGGCATGAAGTTCCTATCAATCCTTTCTCCATTGTCTTAGCTTTCCATCTCGTACCCTCATTTCCCTCTTACATAGTTTCATTTGGAAGTTTAAGGCCCCTCAGAAGGTGTGTCGTGTGTGCTCTTGCTTGGACTTTCATAATGAGCAAGTTGAACAATCACGATATGGTGCAACGACAGAAACCATGGTGGACAATGTGTGTATCCTGTGTCATCAAGCTAGTGAAACTGTTTCACAGTTCTTTTGCATTGTGATTTTGCTTGTACTCTGCGGACCAGGTTACTTAATGTGGGAGAAAAATGTTTTATTTGTCCTGCTACTATTCTTATGCACTTGCAAGGTCGATATGTAGGGCTGTGAGAGGTAAGGAGCACAAACTGTTATGGCGATGTGCTTTTTGGCAATCCCTTGGCATTGACCCTTGGTGCCTTTGCTAGTAGTGGAACTCTAGACTTTACAATGGGGATGACAAGCCTCTTGATTTTGTATCAGATCATGTGGTGTACTTGGCATCTTTGTGGACCAAGGCGGCTGGGGCTTTCAAGGGACGTCCCTTACAGATGTCCAACGTAACTGGGGGATTTTGTAACTAGATTTGTTTTTTGAGGACACCTTATCCTCTTGGGTTGTATCTTTCTTATTGCTTTATTAATACATTTTTCTTATCTATGAAAATGTTTCCGCTAAACACTTCCTTTCACGAGAAGTATTAAGGATCATCCCTTCGTCCATCAAGATTGGAGATAAGCAAAGATAAATTTGATATTTCAAGAAAGAGGAGGTGCCACGATAGCATATGTGGTGGGTGATATCAGAACTTTTTCCCTTGTCAAGTTATCAGAGAGTGTGGATTGATCTATTAAATTGAAGTATTCGCACCAAGAAAGCATTAATTAACTATCTCACACAGGAAACTGAGACAGAAATATTTGTAGACTTCAACCTCAACCCAAACTGACAAATATATGATGGAAAGTGAGCACGGAATATTCAATTGTCCCACAATGGTCATAAGGGTAAAGGGAAAAGGAACAAAAAGCATTAAACCAGCCACGGTTTTGTTGTTTTAAAAAATTTCTTTAGCTTTTAACATTCTATTGCCAAAAACAGTGACTAATGACAATCAAATACCGATATAAAACTACATGTAATTCACACCAAGAGAAAGTGCATTTATACCCGATGATTTGTGGCTTTAAGTTTCGGAAGCAACCGATCTAGCATCTCAAGCTTCCCACACAGTCTTATAATTGGTGGCAGAAAATGTTTGGGTATCAAATTATCCACCTACAAAGACAGAAAAGTCATAATA
>BSSO01006690.1:0-11689 GCA_030267885.1 Mesembryanthemum crystallinum | reverse complement strand
TATACATATGATATAATTTCCCATACTGATATTAAAATCGTTTGAAATATAATTATTTATTTCTCAAAAATAATTATAACTCTCAATAAATCATTTAAAATCTATAAAATAATTATTGAAAATATCGGGATATTACATAATCCTTTGAAATAATTAATAAATAATGTAGAAATATATGGGGTATCACACTTATGCAGCGGGACCCCAGTTCTGCCGACGCAAATTTTTGGCTTGGAACAGCTGTCAAACTTGCTTAATTCCAAAGTTTTGCCTCCTATAAATACGTCATTTCCCCTTCATTCTAAAGAGTGGACAATTGAGAGCTCAATCCCAAAGCAAGGTGTAATTTAAAACAATTAGAGGGTTGTTAGCACTAATCCATGGTGCGCAGAGCCATCTTTTTTAGGAGCATTCACACCAAACTCAGAAACCTTCATCCACCTTCAACCATATTCATCCATCATCACCCAAACACCAATCTAAGTACCAGCTACCCCCTCCATTAGCACTAGAAATCACACCCAAGCACCACAAACACTCACCCCAAGCACCACAAATTACACCCAAGCACCACAAACACTCACCCAAGTACCACAAATTACATCCAAGCATCACAAAAAGCCACCTTTCCAACACTACAAATCAATCCCAAGCACCACCAAATCAAACACAACTCAAGCACCCATTTACATCCTCTGAGGATCGAGATCATGCCAAAATCATACTCAAGCAAAAGGTGTTCTAATCCAAGGATCTATCCCGAGGGCACTCTACTTTGGTGAAAATCTCTTTTCCTATTTATTCTCCATTTTGACATGTTTTGTTCTTATCATGATTAGACCTTAGATGACATTTATCATGTGATTGTTGGCTTAAATTACATGTCTTGAGATTTAAATGAAGTTAACACAAATTGAATCTCATGTTCACTTGGCTAAACATCACTAAATAAATCGTGCTCATCTAATCTATCATTTTGCAAAGCATGTAACTTGTAAAACGTCCTAAATGAAATTAATGCATCAAACACTTGCGGTTTACCCATTAGTTTCATTCATGGGCTCTGAATGGGTTCGATTCACCCAATTCAATTCATTCGTGAGTATCAAAGCGATCACCTTTACGTATTGAGTGCATAAATCACCTAGACATAAACTAGAAATCGGGTTAAAATGCCGAACATCCTATGAATGCAATGACAAAGCTTTTGATCCATTTGAGTAGAGTCCATATCCCCGAACTCAAGTCTCTTTTGAGCAACATGAAGTCCCGCCCTATAATGGGAGTAGGGCGCATTTGACTCGATCATGGTATCTTTCTAGATATTCGTATTTGATACCTTCATGGTTTCCATATTCCTAAAATATGGTGGCGACTTCTTTACATCACAAAACAACTCGAACAAAATATGATAAAAACGGCTATGACAACCCTAATAAAAACACAAATCGCAAAGAACAGAAATGCGGGGACGCTCCCTCCCCTCACAGATTGGCGACTCAGCTGGGGACTTATGTAAGAGGATATGACTTTGAAAACTTGGATCAAAATATTTGTCATTCTATTCACATGATTATCAGGGGCGAAGCCAGGATTTTAAAATTAGGGGGCCAAAACTTATAAAATGCAAAAATTTATATGAGGCGGATATACCATATACGAGTGTCGAACCAAAAATGATACGTATGGAAAAAAATGGTACTGTTTCAATATAATCTGAACACTAAATAAGTGATTTGGAAAGTGTACTATAAAATTATTAAGTGATTTAGGGTTTGTTCATTAAACGAAAACGACTTGAATTGAAATAATAATGCAGATTGAGTAAGGTGAAATGAACACACCTTTAGCTAGTATTAGGAATTTTGAGGGCAAGAATTATAATTTTATAACTTTATATTTGCTTTCGAATATTGATCAAGTTGAAAATAGTTGACAAAATTTTAATGTAATAATAAATTAATTTGGATTCGCAAATCAATTAGAGCATTAATAACTGGGAGCTTTCAGGGAAGTTTTGATGGGAGCTTTGGAGTTTTATGGCTAAAGCAGGGAGTTAGGGGGGAGTGAAGAGGGAGCCATAAAAACTCTGGAGCTTCTTCAAGCTCCCTTTCATTGAGGAGAGAGAATAAATCAGGGGAGGGTAAGCAGCAGAGCAGGGCGTAAAAAATTGGTGGTGCAGTGGGGCCCTTCGGTGTGTTGGTTTCACGAGGACAAAATTGTGTTTGTTTTTGGTTCTTTTTTTTTTGGAGAATATCTAAAGTCCAAAATATTTGGTTTAACAATTTGGTAATTTGAAGAGGGTAAAAAAAGGTGACACCACTTGATATATTTATTTATTCTAGTTACAAGTATCTACTTTACGACATTTATTTTTGATTTTTGAATTCCAAAAATAAAATTAGTCCAGAAATATTAGTCGGAATTTTTTTGCTGTATTAACATTTTATTAGCGAAAATATCATGATCCGAATTTATATTGAAAAAGAAATTGGAAATTATGATTAATTGGTAAAGTATTAAAATAATATGAGTTGATTTGTGGGGTCCATTTAACTATTTATTAGGGGAGTTATGGATATTGGAGTTGGGAGTTTGGATTGAGAAAGAGAATTATGAATGAGGTGGCACAATGAATAATGGGAGTTTTGGGAGTTATGGATATTGATGGCCTTATAGAACATGGCAAACAAAGCTGTAAAGCAAAAGCAAATGAAAAATGTGAGCTCTCGAGTAAAATGAATAAAATTACGTGAAAAGCTTCCAATGGGAATTAAACCGAGCACAAAACGCAAATAATGTGGCGCCTAAGCCGCTGTGACTAAGAATAAAGTAACAATATTTGCTGCACAATATATTACTTAGCCAATCAACATGGGCCAGACTAAACAAAAATAGGTACGATGGGCTGGGCCGGGGGGGCCTGGCCAATGCCAGCCCCCCTTGTGGCTTCGCCCATGGTGATTATCTTGCCCGTTGCGTTCATACATACATTTGCATGTGTCTCGCGTGATGTCCTCATGGTTATTTCTAGAATTTCACCCCCGGGTTTGTGTCATGTGCCTTTGATAATAAGCATCCATACGATGTTAGGGGCCAGTGCGCGTATGTACATTCCCAACCCACGATACCTTTCTTACCATCCGTGATGGCAGGATAACGATATCCCTTGCCGCCATGTACACACACATGAGTGGTTTGGGAAATCGACGCATGGGAAAGCCTTTCACCCCCGAGCCATAGCCAATCGAGTCGAAATAGAACCTACGCTTAGGCGTAACTAAGTATCATGGTCCATCCGCATGCTTGTGTTTAATTTTGCAAACTCCAAGCTTGTGTGCTCTATGTGCTATATGCTAGTTCGTTTATGGGCGGATCCTTAACACATTAAGATCAAGTCTAGCATCATCACTTTCTTTTTAGGAGGTTGGGTTCATAAATCACCCCTCGGACGCTAGTAGTCTCACAAAGGAGATCATTTCTGAAAAAATAAAATCTTTCAATGGCAAATAACGTATTTTAGTCGATCTAAAATTCCAAAAACAAAAGAAAAATGCAAAACTAAAAAATAAAAAAGAGTCTTATTTATCATGCAAGTCAAGAGTCTTTATTTATCATTTCAAAACAAAAACACAAAAACAGTCAAGTTAAGAGTCAATTTACTCCTACAAGTCTAGAGTCTCTCCATTTCCATGTAAGTCAAGAGTCCTTTCATTACAAATCGCAAGTCAAGAGTTTATTTCTTTCTCGCAAAAAAAAAAAAAAAAAAAACAAAAACGGAATACAAGATTAACATAAATACGTTACTGCATACACATGTCTCCTTATAAGACGACTTTGTTGAGGGGCAATTTTAGACTCTCCTCCCACCTTTCTCTGAACAAAAAAAAATTGCATCACATTTTAGGAGCTCCATGCTAGGACATCTGGGACTTTCCACATTTGCATCATCTCACACATACCATTAGGCATACCTAGGACCTCCTAGAGTCTACATGTTGCATTCATCACCCATCTTAGGCATCTTAGCTCATCACATTTTAGGAGCTCCATACTGAAACTCTTACGGGAGGTAGAATGCCTCCTTGGTGTTGGTGTAGCAATCATGGAAGATCTCGAGCCCATGGACCCTCTTTCCAGCCGAGGCCAAGTAGTGAGGCTCGGGGAACCCGTATTGTGGAGAAAGGTCCCTCCTTGAGGAATTGTCCATTGAGAGTGAGGAGGAAGGTGACATAAGCTCAAGGTAGCTCCTATCCTTCTCTCTTTCTTCTTCTTCATGGCCTCTTTTTGGATGTGAGCCTTGACTACCGCTTTGGTTGGAGAGTAGCCAAGGCCAAAAGAGTAGTTCTTTGTTTTGGAAAGCCAAGAGGATGTGTCCCTGGTGGATTAAGTGTCCAGGGAGATGCCCGAAAAGTAGCCTTGTTGGCACATGATGGCGTTGACGGTGAGATTGGAGTAGGGATTTGATGGATCCCATTCAATAATCGAGATGGCTTCAAAGCCCTAGAGGCCAAGATCTTGTTCATTGTGCTCAATCGCGAGGATGGGAGATTTGTCTATGGTGGTCGATAGAGTGTCGGCTAAGACTTCGACGAGAGCATCTCACCATCATTTTGACCTTCTGATGGAGTGTGGATGCGATGGCGATAAGGCTATGGAACCAGGAACGTCTCAGGAGCAAGATGAAGGATGCCGGGATGTCAATCACCATGAGTTGGACCATCTTTTCGATGGGCCCAACATTGACGTCGGTGGAGAAAGTACCAATGATATTTCTTTTGGTGTTGTCAAAGACTCAAAGCCTCTTACGCCTTGTGTAGCGTGCACAAGGGCCTTCTTGTCTATCCCAAGATGGTTGGCTGTCCTTAGGGGACAAACGTTGACAACGGAGCCATTGTCAACTAGTGTCATAGGGACTTGCATTTGTTCGCACACCACGGTAAGATAGAGTGCCTTGTTGTGGTGTGAGCCTGCTTTTGGTAGGTTCAGCATCCGTGAAGGTGACAACTTTGGCGGATTTTCTTTCGGCCAAGAAACTCACGAGTGCTTCCGGAGTGGCTTATGGAGAGATGGTGCCATTGTTGAGGGCATCCAAGAGAGTCTTGCGATGCAGCAATGATGTTGTGAAGAGTTGCCGTATGGAGATGTCAACCTTTTTTCTTTTGAAGCTGTTTTAAAATTTTCAGCCCATCATCATCTTTGGGTGTTTCCATAGGTGAAGCCGGGGTAGCATTGGCCGTTGGAACCTGGAGTGGGTTCTTTTCTTAAGCATTAGAGGCTTGGTAGATCCTCCCTGACCTTGTGAGGTGCTGAATCGAAGGCAACTCATTATTTGAGTGCTCATACCATTCTCTCTCCTTCTTGATGTGGTTAGTAGAGGTGTACCACTCATCTTCATCATGATATCCCATATCCCGGCTATCATATTATCAAAGTAATCGGCGGGATATGGGGGAACGACTTCGTGGATTGGTGTGATCGGTGGGGTCAAAGTTTACATCTTTGGTAGAAATTTGAAGTGTTCCCAAGGGGTTGCTTTGGTTGTTGAAACTCGTATGGCTCCATTATCGACGAGGTCCTGAATCTTCTTTTTAAGAGAAAAGCACTTTTCAGTATCATGACCACGGCCTCTATGATATTTGCAAAAGGCGTCTACATCCCAAAACTTGGACTTCTTATCCTCTGGCGGGTATGGAATAGGCCTGACGGGTGCGAGGACTTCTTTCTTGACCAATATGCCAAGAGCTTGAGAGTAGGATATGCCGATGGACGTATATTGCGGAGATCGACTTTCTCTTAGAGACTAAGTTCACTTCCTTTCCTCGGGTAGAGGTGTTGGCAGATGTGTTGTATTTCTTGGTATTGCTATGGTAGGTATATCTTTACCCTTTCTTCTATTAAGACACCAATGTCGTTGAGTTGGGAGTATGTGCTAATAGCTTGGAACTTTAGAGGCTAATGATACCTTGGTTGAATATTGCGGATGAGGAGGTGGACCTGATCTTTCTTGGTGGGTCAATTGATCATTTTGGCCACTTTGATTCTCCATCGTTTGATTAAGTTGGTGAATCCTTCACCTTTTTCTTGCTTGGTGATCTCTAACTCTCTCAAAGTCATAGCTGGGATCACATTATCCGCTTATCGAGCTAGAAAATTGGAGGTTAACTCGCTCCAAAATTGGATCTTTTGTGGATCCAAGGTAAAGAACCAGCTTCTGACGGCGGTGTCCAAAGTTTGAGGGAAAAGATGGACGTACAAAGATTTGTCTACTCCCCTTAGACCTAGAGCTATGGTGAATACCCGGAGATGGTCTTGTGGATTGTCTGTACCTTTGAAGAGCGAGACTTCAACCATGGAGAATTTAGTTGGTATAGTGCCTTGAATGTTTGGAGTGACTCCCTCGTTGTTGATCATGAAGTATTTGAAGATCTAAGTCTTAGTCATGACTTTCTCAAGGTGAGCTAGCTTGGCTTTGAGAATTTGGACTACTTCACTTTCGAGATGTGGTGTGCCATCCCTAGTTTCTACCTGGTTTACACGAAGGTTCAAACTCTGAAGTTCTTTCACAACATGGTTAAGAGTCACTTCGGGTGCCATTTCTGATGTTGGTGCGGTGTCGTTGGACCAAGGGAAATTGATGGAAGACAACTGAGGCCCGGGATCAGATTCCTGATGAACTAGTCTTGTACCACTCTTTGTAGTCCACAGCCTAGGACCGTATTTCCTTCTTTGGTCCCCTATCCTGAACGAGGAGGGGCTTTAGCACATGATCAAAGGAAAAGAGGGGGAAAGGATTTTGAAAATAAAAGTGGGGAGAACAATCTAGACCATTAGCCTCTGCATGACTGCCTTTTGAGGAGAAGGACTCTTTTGTGAGGGGTGACCCTTTTGTGCTTATGTCAATGTTGACACATGGAAGGGGTGACTATTTTGTAAATGAGGGGAATGACTCTTTTTATAAGACGCCCTTTTGTGTGGTGTATGAGACTCTTTTGAGAGGTTTTATGCATTTTGAGAGGTTTTTATTCATGTGACTCTTTTGAGAGGTTTTTATGCATGTGGCACTTTTGAGAGGGTTATATGCATGTGACTCTTTTGAGAGGTTTTAATGCATGTGACTCTTTTGAGTGGCACTTAATATCGAGTGGATGCATATTATCTATGGAGCCTCATACAAATCCGGGGGTGAAATTCCGGTGAGGAACGTGATTAAATCATGCAAAGGATGCAAATGTATGCTTGAATGCAACGTGCAAAAGATGATCATGTGAATAATGAAAAATGTTTTGATCCAAGTTTTCATAGTCACACCCTCTTAGACATAATTTCCCCAGTGAAGTCACCAATCTGTGGGACTCGAGACCTCTCTCGCACGAGAGGACAGGTGGCGTGAAAAAATGTGGGACAGGGGGGCCGCGTGTGGGCCGCCTTCTCTGTTCTTGTGTTGTCTTGGTGGGTTTTAAATTTGTGGTGTCTAAGCCTTGTTTATTATGTTTTGGTTCATTTATTAGTTGAGGAGTTATGTTCAAGTGTATGTGAAAGTAGAGAAGCCGCCACCATATTTTAGGAAAACATGGATCGTTTTAGAAAAGGCTAAGAACATGAATATCTATAAAGATATCATGAACAAGGCGATTTGCACCCCATTCCCGTATGGGGAATGACTTCAAATGCTCAATGGAAGAGACTTGAGTTCGGGGGTAGAATCGATTGGAGGCCAACCGATCCATTGGTGATGACGGCTTCACTCAAATGAATCAAAAGTTTGTCATTGTTTTAACACGATGTTCATGCGATAGATTAAACCCTTTTACATTTGTTATGTCGGTTGTGCACACATTTATTCGTGGCAAGGTGGTCATTCATGCTCATGAATGGGATTAATGGGGTGCATTAATCCCATGCATCTAGAGCGTGTTTATGCAATTTGCAGGCTTTGGAAAGCGGTAAGTTATGTGAACATGCTTTGCTTCGTGGAATTTAGCAAGTGAGCATGAAGCTTATTTCATGTAAATTTAATTTAGCAAATAAACCGTATTACAAATAATGAGTTAATTATATAAAATATATTTAAATGCGATATAAGAAATAACTGAAGAGATAGATCGCCCTCGGGATGGCTACCTTGGATTGGAACCTCATCGGAAGACATTCCTCAAGCTAAGATCCCAAATTTGTTGTGGCTAATTTTGTAGGGATGCGCGTAGAGTTTGTGTTTGTGTTTTCTTTTTCTTTTTTTTTCCTTTTTTTGGGACAACTCTCAAGAGTTTTTTCCAGAAGATCTATCCTCTCTTTAAGTGTGATTGCTATCTTTCAAAAATTGCCACTTTAATTCTCCACTTGAGCTCCTCTTTGGATTGAAGGGGATAACTCTTCTTATAGTGCTTGTAAACTCTCGGAATGGGGTGAGGAAGGTCGGCGAATACAGTTGTAAACAACTCCCAACACGCGTCACGAAATTGAGGAGCTCATCACGCGAGTGCCGAGGGTAATTGCCTGAGCAATGAAGCTGACCAGTTGGGCGGTCAAGGTCTTCACTCCAGCGATCAGCCCATCGCCCAAGTGGGCTGCCAGTTCATGTGGGCGATGGTCATTTTATGCCTTCTAATTGGTTGAGAACTGATTGTACATTTGTACTTAGAAAAGCTAATATGGTATGTATTCATGGATCCTCACCCATAGCTGCCTTTATGGGATTTTTAGAGGATTATCCGACCCATTTGCCGCTCCATGTCTTCGTTTTGTGCCGAAACCTTTACATGCCCATAATATTTAATCCGCGACTTCGATTGGGGATCCGTTTAAAGTTCTGGAAAGCTTATGATGAAGGCTATTTTTTGAGGGTGAGAGTTTGAGTTTATGTCTTCTCGGGATCTTTTGCTTGTAGGAGGTTCGTCATCTTCGAGTGTGTCATTATGTTTGTCATCGGGCGGTGAAGGACTTAGGAGACACCGGGTGAGGTGTCTACACAACCAAATGAGCAAAATCAATTAAAAAAAACATAAAATTTCCTTTCTGTTGAGCTCAATGACAAAGGAGAAATAAGCATACCTACTAAGATCCCTCATAAAGAATAAAATTAATCACAAACCCCAATCAATATACATACCAGGAGCGAATGAAAGCTATCTAACTTGAGCTAAACCAGGGGCGAATGCTACGATTGCTGACCGATGTCGAGGAGTAAAAATACCGTCGGCATTGTCAAGCTCCTCAGCCATGACGACGAGTCTCGACGAGGACTCACAAGGGAGAAGACAATTTTTTTCATTTTTTTTTTATTTTCTTGTTATTTTTTTCAGATATGAAAATACAGATCTATTTGCTACAACCTTTGTTGCTAGACGAAGACAACCGTTGCAATAGTCACGTGACATTGACTTATGCTTTTACTACAATGCCACTGCATGGAATAGTTTTTGCCATGTCATTTTCAGAACACACTTATAAGCTTGTCACACCCCAAATTCACTAATCTCGAACTTAGAAAAAGCGACTAATGAATTTGGGGCATTGATTGCCACATCCAACCCGCAAGTCAAATGTTAAGGCTAATTTTAAAGAGCATACAACTACCATTATAATCCAACTTGTCTAATAAATGAACCTAAATGAAATCCATCATTAAACCAAAGTACTAAACTATTACAAAGGCCTCAAACATGGCCACCATTCCATAAACTCAAAGAGTATCCAAATGTCTGAATAAAACTAGCTAGGTGAATCTCTCAACTAGCGCAAAAGCATTGTCGCTCCATACCTTGATCAACCCGGAATAAGAGCATTCTAGCCACATAGGGAAAACATAAATTCATAAAATTAGTACAAACTGAGTAAGGCATCCAAACTCCGTAAAATTCATAAAACACACTCCAAAGAGGTTTTGTTTATTTCGAAATTCATTTTCAATGCATATAAGGGCATATAACCATGTAAAGGTTCATTTGGAATAATTCTCATAAGTTTGACAATCAATTAACACATAAGAAGTGTCGTGTTTAGAGAAATAAAAGAGCCCACTAATCGGTAGCAATATACCGCGACACTAGTGAAAGATAAATAGAGCAGTAGAGCGCTCAAGCTATGGTTTGTATGATGAGTAGTATATAGCCATGGACTTATAGACTCAAGGTATGCATACCACACTACGCACTCATACGCACGTGTTAGGGATTTGGGGATCGCCATCCCTGACTAACATTATTAGTCTTAAATAGTCGCGGTTACAACCCTAGTGATGACCCTTTTGGGTTTACACTTTTATAAAATACGCTCTGTTTACTTCCATTGGCCCAAAGGAGTCTTATTCTCTTTATTAATCAAATTCAAGGAACAAGAGTAATTTTGAAAACTCGAGACTATATGCAAGTTTAACCATGAATAGGCAATGACTACTAGGCAAATATAAATTCAACAGAGTTTCGCCTACCATGTGAAGGTCTATCAACTCAAATCATGATTTCCAAATCATATGATTAAACAATTGCTCATGAATAACATATAAGTTCTCATGATTTCATGTAAACGATTTTAAATAATTCAACATGCTATATATGGAAATCATGTTAATCAAGTAACATATTTTATGTATAAATAATTTGATAATCAATTTAGAAAACATAATGTCATGCAATTGATCATCTAAACATGCCTTCAATTAATTTAGCACATAACCTATCTATACAATTAATTAGAAACCATGGCACTAAAGCTATAAATCATGCATTATAAGAGAGAAGGTATGCTCAATACCTTATAAACGCTCCTAAGAGGTAGTAAAGTTGCTAGCACGAAGATCCTAAATTGATCATGTGGGATTTGCTAGATAAAAGAATTATTCCTAATTAGTAAAAGAATTGGAAATCTCAATAATTGAGAAAAGAATATAACTTAAATTCCTAAAAGATTAATTCTAAAAATATAAATGAATTTCTAGAATTAAATAACTTAGAAAATATAATTTGAAAATAGGAATCAACATCTTTCCATAATTGGAAAGAGGAAATTTCCTAAAAAGAATTCAATAGAATAACGAAACTCTAAAATCTTTCCTAATTAAATCAGGAAACCTTTTGAAAACACAACTCTAATGATTTAGAGTGATTAGGAATCTCTAATTAGGATTAGATGATTATGAAAAAATTTATTACTGCTAAATCAATCTTTAGGAAGTTCCCAATTTCATCAAAATACCCAAAAAAATACCATCTTTTTGAAATAAATTGAAATGTGAAAATTAAATAAATATTTCAAGAAATTATAAACCATAAGAATCAAAACTTTACAACTTCTAATCACTGAAATTGATTTTCAAAATTAAACGATACAATCTTTATTGAAAACAAAATCAAAACAATTAATTTTCAAAAACAAAAACCTAACTTATTTGCCAAGAAAAGCACCAAACCACCAAAACAACAACTAACCATCAACCACCACCATCACGGCTGGCCTGGGGGTTGGCAGCAGGTCGCCTAGCCATCGGCTGGCAACTGCCAGCCACCACCGATCGCCATGCAACGCATAAGAGGGAGAGAGTGAGAGGGCGAGAGAACGAGAGGGCGAGAGAACGAGAGGGGGAGAGGGAGCGCAGGTGGGTGGCTTCGGCCACCACCCTCGTCCTGGCGGCCCCCTGGGCCGTCCCTAGAGGCGACGGTGGCGGCTGGGCTAGGCGCTTGCCACCATGCCG
>BSSO01006689.1:0-11691 GCA_030267885.1 Mesembryanthemum crystallinum | reverse complement strand
GCACACAATAGCTCCAATATAAATAACAAAATCACTATTAGGGCTACAAGCACCAAACAACAATTTTGTATACGGAATCAAAACAAGAGCATAAATTAACATGAGAATTTTAGGCTAAATAACACAAATCAAAGATACGAATCAAACCCGTTTCACATCCCTACCCTAGGTTATGAATTTACTCTAGCATACTATTAAAATTGAAACTACAAATATTAGAAAGAACATACAATGTTTTCTCTATAGTTGTAATTGTCAAAATCAGATGATAAAGTATTGATCTTGGCTCGATTTCCACACTCGCTGCTGTCGTCCCCTCGCTGCTGTCGTCCCCTCTCTGCTTCGTGCTCTCTGTCTCTCTTTTTGGTCTCTGTCGTCCTCTTTTTATAAGAGACGTGTGTAAAGGGTTTTTCTTGCTTTGTCCCGCACCGACTAGCGAAACAACGGGTACTAGGTGACTTGGGTTGAAAAGCCCAATGATTACACAATTTAGTTATTGGGTATTTAATGCCCGTTGACCTTGTATCACAAATTTGGACCAAGTGTTGCTGATATGAGTTGTTGAAAATCATAATCTTGGCTTGATCAAAAGCATTTGCAATTCATTGTTCTACTGATGGCCATGGGTGANGAATCAACAGGGTCTTGATTTCATTGAAAAAGAGATGGATACACCTGCAATTCAAAGTCAAAAATGTCAAACAATTTCATAGAATAGAAAATATAAAAATCATTAATAAGAACCAACATATATAGCCTATAATGTATTAAAACAACCAAGTAGTGAGGTAAAAATATGTGTAAATTATGAGTCATCAGAGACAAATCATAAACCAACCCCGCTAGAACCTGAGATCTTGAACGTGGGTATTCCCAAAGTTACGAGGGTTGGTGCTGCCACTCAGCTACTACCTCACCTCACTCACTCTCTTGTTTTAGACATTCGTTAATAATAGCATCAAGCTTATTAGCCAATAGAAAAACACTACTCAGTTGAGAAAAAATATCATCTGAGAAGTGATAACCACGTCTTATTCAGTAGAGCAAAATCAAAATCAATGGGTGAAAGATACAGAAAGGACATAGCATATCTCCCAGCCTTGGATTATCATCGTATAATCCCATGAAAATTCCTTCGTTTTATACTATAAACCAACTCAGTCACAAATGTTCCATCGAAAGCAAAATTATAGAAGGAACTGTCCGCCACAAGTGAACCAACTCCAATAAATGGCTTATTGTAAAACTTTAGCCACTTCTAATGACGCGCAGAAATCAGAACTAAATGCGCTGGAAAATCAGAACTCCTCTTTAACAGACTGAACCCACTATCATGCACTAAATAATTATAGAAATGGAACCCACTATCATGCACGGAGATCACGTCCGTCCCTTCAGGTAACCCTCTCAACTCATCAAGCAGATCTTGAAAATCATCAGTCAAGTTGTCCGGAAGCCGATCAAGTACTCTACGGATTATGGACAAGGCCTATTAAAGCCCTTTCTACCTAGACTAGTATGTATGTAAGCTTTACAAACGATTAGCATAACTCAAGCTCAGGCCATGAAAAATACAAACAAAAGTAAGAACCTAATGTGCTTACACAAATTACAATTTCACATTGATCAGCTAAACACTTCCTTCTATCTTCTTCAAAATGGAAGCATATTAGGCTTAGAATTTGGGAGTTTGAAATTATACTCAACGAATTCCAGTGAAAGAGCAACCCATCAACTCTCCTCATCTAAAAATGAAAGCAAACATAATCTGTTTCTTTTCATTTCTTGTAATATGAAAACTAAAATATTTGTATAACTTTATGTATACTATAGGATAATATTGATGCAAGGATTGCTGTCTCTTGCTATAAAACTCTAAAAATTACATTGATGCAAGGAAGCAAACATTATGAATGAATCTGTAACACACCCCATTAGGGGAAATAATCAAATTTGCAAAGAAATTTTAAAACCAAACCCTAACTTGATTGTGCGGACAGATGAACGCACGGCCACCAATCGAGTGGAACGCAAAGACTAGGAGAGATGAGCTCGAATCCGGCGAGTGAGGGGCTCGAATCTGGCGAGTGAGGAGCTCAAAATCCGGCGAGTGAGGGGCTCGAAATCCGGCGAGTGAGGGGGTCGAAATCCGCCGAGTGAAGGGCTCGAAATCCGGCGAGTGAAGGGCTCAAAAACCGGTGAGTGAGGGGCTCGAATTCCGGCGAGTGAGAGGCTCGATTCTGGCGAGTGTGAGAGAGAGAGGCTCAAGCGCAGATCGACGGTGAGAGAGAGTTCCGGCGATGAGATCGAGGGGGGAGAGAGAGTTCCGGCGAGGAGAGAGAGATGGAGGGTGAGGGCTGATGAGAGAGAGTTCCGGCGAGCTTTCTTGGGTTTCGTTCCAAGGCTATGAGATCGAGCGCCTGATGAATAAGCCAAGGCTGCTTTTCCTGGCCTTTCGATAAATTAAGATTTCCTTTTTTTTTTTTTTTTTAAATGAAGACTATACACGACGGTTTTACATAGAAACCGTCGTGTATGGCCTTTCTATATTTTGGCACGGCCTATGTGCGACGGTTATTCTAAAAAACCGTTGTGTATTAGTATTTGTGCGACGACTTCAACATGAGCCGACGTGTATTGGGTGATGTGTATGATACTTTTTGTACTAGTGAATTGGTTGCATGCACTCTAGATGGTGATAATGGCATCCCCCTATAGCTTATGGTGTTGTGAATAAAGAAGACAAGGAGGCTTGGTCATTTTGCTTCTGTCACTTAAAGAGGTTGGCAAGTGAAGAGGATAGAAGGAAGTGGGTGATAATTAGTGATAGACAAAAGTTGATGAATATATCTTTACATTTTTTTTTTTTGGTACTTTATGTTACTAATTCATTAAATATGTTTCTGTTGATGGGGGTTAGAGGCTGCATTAAAAGTACAAATACTTGAGGCAAGTAGGAGGATATGTGGGAGGCATCTTTATGCAAACTTCAAGCTTTAGTGGCCAGGGGATCTAATGAAACATCACTTCTGGACAACAGTGATGACTGCGTTATTTTGGTTGTTATTCATGGTTATACGCACTCTGATGCAGGGGCAATCACATTGATCCAAGAGGATGATCCAATGAGTTCAAGTTCAATCCATGGTCACAAGTTGGGTCTCAAGTTTAGCTTGTTTGTTACCTTGCTCAATTGCTTGTGAAGCGATGGGTTGATTTCCTTTGTCCATAGTTCTTATGCCACGTCTAATGGTTAATTTCGATATTTATATTTATTTATTCGCTTTAATATTATTTTCAATTATCTAGGGTTATTGTTAGAGTTTATTTGAGTTGTAATAGAGACTAGGAAAGTTTCCTAGCTTGTAAGCTACTCATATACAAGCATAGGAGCTTACTATTCAAGCTACTTGGGCGCGAAGACAGCAGCTACAACAGCTTTCTATCTTTCCTTTTCTCTCTAGTTTCTTTATTCTACTAGTTTCCTATTTGTTAGTAGTTTTCTAATTATTATTCTAGTGATATTAGGAAAGTTTGAGACTTGTAATTCCCTATATAAGGGGTTGATTATTAATGAGAAATAACAAGTCAGATTTTGAGAACATTGTGAGTTAATCATGTTTTAGAGCTTTAATTTCTTTGGTGAGTTTAAGTCTCTTGTCTTTGGTGACATTCAACCTTTGGTGGTTGGCCCCTTGATTGAATTCTTTGGTGAGCTTAGTTAAGGTTTATCAATTTAGCTACTTATATACATCAAGTTATACATCACACTCATTTGACTCGAATTTGGGACAGTTATTCCGTTTAATTTGGAAATTTTGTGAATTAGTTGAAACGGATGACTACTCGGGGTATGTTTTTGTTTTTGATTAGTTTTCAGGTCATTTGAGGCCCCGAAACCAAGTATAAGCCTTGGCGAGATGATAACGAGCAAATTTGAAAGCCGAGGAAGCCCAAGAGGCGGTTGGAATTAAGAGACATGACGAAAGGCCCTAGAAGAGCAACGTCTAGTGTCGCCCGCCCAGGCAGAAGCCCGTTCAAATCCCACCCGGGCGGGCACACAAATGTCGCAAGCAGCAGAAATTGAAGAAACAGACCCGCCCGGGCGGGCGGATCCTAGGCCAAATGCCGCCTGGGCGGGTGATAATGTTACCAGGCGCTCGCTGTTTTTGCGAATTGTTTTGCGGGTTTTGAAAATTATAACTTTTAGGAAAGTTTTGTAAAGGCCGTGTGGGCCCCCTTGGGAACCTATATAAGGACTCCTTTGTAATTTTAGAATTTAGACTTCTCATTACTTAGTTTAATTGCTTTTTGGATTAATTTAGCCATAGTTTTCTCTCTCAACTCTATTAGCCTTAGTTCATTGTTCGAGCAACTTTTGATCCAAGATCTCATCTTTATTAATCGAGATACTTAGTTTTTTCTCCAATTTCATTGTTTTGATTTATTCTTATTTCATAGTTCATTAATCATGTTTGTTAGGGCTAGTTTAATTTGCTTGTTTGTTTCATTAATCATGAGTAGCTAATTTTCTTGCTCTAGGGTTGATGTAACTTAGCATATAAACTTGATTGAATGTTGGGATAAATTCTTGTTAGCATGCCTTTGAGATTCATTGTAAGCAATAGTTAGAGATTCATGTTGTTAATTGTTCTTGAAGGAGATTCATGCTTTAACTAAAGACGATTAATATAAAATCAAAATGGGAATATTAGTTGTTGGATTTCTTTCAATTGCCTTGAATTGATAATCATGAAAGTAGAATAAAAGATCTCGTGGATAATAGGATTGGTTTTGTTCTTAATAATTTTAACTTTTTTAATTTCATGATAATAGGGGGTTTTACATAGTTGAATTTAGCCTAAAACCGTTCGAAATAAAGTTTTAGGTGTTTTTATCCATCATTGCAATAATTGATTTGGCATGCTAGTTTGTTTTATCCCTTCTTTTAATTAGTTTAGCTAAGTGAAATCAACCCTAGTCCTTTTTATTCCTGATTTATTCCCTATTAGTGATAATTTAGTTTGTTAGATAATTTTTGCCCTGTGACTGATTAGCATAGATAATTGAATTAGTGGTATTTGGTACTTGGAACCGCTACTCCTTGTGGATTCGATACTTAATATATTATTTCGATATTCGCGTACACTTGCGGGGCTATCAAGCAGCTAAGGTGCACAATGAATTTGTGTTCAAGAAGGCAATATCTGATGGCAGTCCTCCTTGAGCAGTGGGCAAGGCATAAATTTGACACTTCAATCAAGGTGACAGATGTCACAAATAACTTTGTGGAGTGTGTCAATGGGAAGCTAGGGGATTTGAGGAGCAAACCAATTCTATCTATGCTAGAGGGGATTAGAAGAAGATGCATGAAAAAAATGTGCAAGAAGAAGAGGACTGCAATGAGGTGGACAAACTAACTTATGCCCTAAGGTGAAGAAACTAATGTAATGGGCTTGGGTTGATGGATACTACTATATCCCTCAACCTGCTGGCAATGGCCTTTATGAGGTCAACAAGGGGTGGTTTCACTTCAATGCTAACCTGAAGAGGTGGACTTGTGATTGCCAAGAATGGCAGAATATGGGCATACCATGCAAGCATGCAGCCTCTGCTATTAGGAACATGAGAGGGGAGTTGGAGAATTTTGTGCACAACTGGTGCTCTAAGGAAACCTATATCAAGACCTATGAGGCAAAGCTTAACCCACCTGAATTGTGTAGAAGGACTAGGATTCCAAGAACTCAAAGAAGAAGAGAAAGGGATGAGCTACCAAAGATGAAGAGGTCATCTGTGATAAGATACTCAACTGTGGAGGTGTAGGTCACAATAAGAGAGGCTGCCAAGGAGGGGAAATTAGACGGAAAGATCCAAGAAAGAGGAAAGTTGTTGAAGGACCAAAGAGGCCAAGGGGGAGACCTTCCAAGAAAAGCAAGCTTGCTGCTACTGCTTCTGATGATACTGCAACTGCTGTTCAAGCCAATGCTGCTAATCAAGCTACTTCCACTGCCCTTGCAGCTGGGATAGAAGGTGCATCACAGTCCAAACACTGTGTCACCTAAGAATAAAAGGAGAAGCTGGTGGATGGGGGGTTTAGTACACTGATAGGGGTATAATTTTTTTGGGCTGTCAGATCAGTGGTAAGAGCTTAGTATAGTTTTGCTCTAAACTGTTTGCATATATTGTGATTATTCCCCCCTCCCCCCACATTCTGATAGTTTTGTTGCACGTACATAGTGCTTTTTGTATGAACGTATGATATATGTTGGGATCACATTGACATATTGTGGGACCCGGGACCTCGCCCACACAAAAGGGACAGGCGTGAACATGCAAGAGGTGGCCGCATGCAGGCCGCATTAATTTGCTTTTGTGTCTTGGTTGGTTTTAAGTGTGTGCCGTCATAGCCTTGTTTATCATGTTGTGGTTCAATTGTTCTTGCAAGGTAAAGAAGTCGCCACCATAATTGAGGAATATGGAAACCGTGAAGGTATCAAACACGAATACCTAGAAAGATACCATGATCAAGCTAAATTACACCCTACTCCCGGATAGGGTGTGACTTCTTATGTCCAAAAGAGACTTGAATTCGGGGATGTGGACTCTTCTCAAATGGATCAAAAGTTTATCATTGTATGCACATGTTGAGCATGCAATAGATTAAGCCTTCTACATTTGCTATATTGGTTTATGCAAACATTATTTATCGAAGAATTTTAAGGTGATCACTTTGGAGCTCTTATGGATGAATTTGGTTGGATGAACCAAACCCATCTATAGTGCTAGTTCATGGGCATAATTAAACCTAGAATTTATTAATGTTTTACAAGCTTTGCAAAACGATAAATTAGGTGAGTATGCTTTTGTTATGTGGTGTTTAGCCAAGTGAACATGAAGTTTATTTCATGCTTGGTTTATTTAGCCAATAAGATCACATGGTAAGAAACAAGTAATTAATTGTGTAAAAATAAAGAAAGCAGTTAGGAAAGAGAAAAAATAAACCAAGTGGTAGATCGCCCTCGGGATAGCTCGTTGGATACACCTTTGCTTCAGTATGATCTTGACAAGATCTCGATCCTTGGAGAATGTTTTTTTTTTTTTTTTGGTCCA
Organism: Mesembryanthemum crystallinum; assembly: GCA_030267885.1. Taxonomy (NCBI): domain Eukaryota; kingdom Viridiplantae; phylum Streptophyta; class Magnoliopsida; order Caryophyllales; family Aizoaceae; genus Mesembryanthemum; species Mesembryanthemum crystallinum. The sequence goes on along the minus strand of BSSO01006689.1, from coordinate 4,581 downwards.
AGGGAGGCACAAAGGCCAGTACAATAAATTTCATACAACAGGAGAAGGGGGCAATCGAACCTAGGACCTAATGTACCCAGGGCCTCAGTATTAACCACTAGGCCAAGACCTCATCTGCTCGATCCTTGGAGAATGTAAATGGGTGGTTGGATTGTGTTTGATTTTGTGGTGCTTGGGATTGATTTGTGGTGCTTGGGTATGATTTGTGGTGCTTGGGTGTGATTTGTGGTGATTGGATTTGGTGTTTGGGTGATGATGGGATGAATATGGTTGAAGATGGATGACGTTAGAGGTGGATTTGGCTCACTCTATTTGGCATAGTAACCTTGCCTTGGCTATGTGGGTTTCCCTCTAATTGATTTTTGCTTGCGTGCTCCCATTGTCTCTCTTAGAATGAAGGGGAGAGACGTATTTATAGATGGCCGAAACTTCGGGATTAATGCGGTCGACAGCTGGAAACAGGGTAAAAACACACGCCGGTGGAGCAGGCTCGGGAGCGGTAAACGAGTCCGGCGGATCGGTAAACGAGCTCGAAATCGGTAAACGGGTCCGACGGACCAGTGAACGGGCTGAGAACTAGGTGGCCGGTCTGCCAAGTCAACAGTACGATTGCAATCTAATTGGTAGTGAACTGATTCGTACACTTTACTTATTTTTCCTAATCTGGTATGTACCCATGGTTCGGCATCCATGGGTCATTTTTATGGGTTTTCAGGCGAATATTTGACCCGTTTCCCACTCTAGGCTCGGTTTTGGGTTTGAAAACATCAAATGCTCATAACTTTGATCCTGGACTCCGATTTAAGATCCGTTTGAAGTTTTGGAAAGTTTAAAGCAATGGTTACAATATAAGAGGAAAATTTATGAGAGAAGTGTCAAGGTTGAGATCTTGCCTTAGGTATTCATCATTTCCAAGTCGACTATTGTTATCGTCATCGGGCGGGGCGATGACTTAGGAGATACCGATTGGGGTGTCTACACATATTATTGCATGAAATGAAAAGAAAATTGATTGCTTTTATTCATCAAGCTTGATTACATAGGTTCTCTACTTCTTACAATTTTTTCAACCTTTTACAAGCACAAACACAAAAACCACATAAATGAAATAAAGTAGCCTCATACGCAAGTTGATCTTCCCCTTGATTCGGATGAGTTCCTCATTCAAGTCTTCATTTGAACCTTCAACTGCATCTATGACTGTTTGCATCGTTTCCATTGCACCCACCTCATTTTCAAATGGATTCCACCGCATAAAGTATCCACAAGATCTGCCCTTATAGTATAGCATGTGTTGGTTGTTTTCGGACTTTCTAAATCTTCAATTCTGTCTTGATGTCAAAGTTGGGACACATTTTGTTCTTGAACCAAATGTTTTGTATGATAGACCTAGCAACTTTGCTCCCCATTTCTGATCTTGTAAGATTGTTTGGAGCTTTTCCTGAAGTTTTGTTAATTTTGGCATATTTTTCTGCGATTTTTTCAGGAATTTTTGGGGATTGTCCTGAATTATTGGGCTTTTTTCTGAATTTTTTGGATTTCCTGATTTTTTTTTTTTTGGACTTCCCATATTTAATAAGTAATTTTTGAGAGATTTTATAGGATTTTTGGATTTTATGGAAACTTTTGGAAGAAAAATTTGGGAGAGAAATTTCCCTTGCAGATGTGTTCTTCAGTCACAAGAGGGCTGAATTTATAAGAAGTTTGGAAATTTAACCATTGGCACCGGATGAGCGTGGGCTATTTGACCAAATCTGAAGTTCAAATATCAGCCCTTAGATCAATATAACCGTTGTGCATGCTAACTAAAGCACAGTGAGAGCAGATTCCTCTTTCAAAATTAAACCGTTAACTTGACCTTTGACATGACAGTCAACTAACAGATTTCTTAACGGAGTTAGACAAATTACCGTAGTGAAACATTTTACTTAAGTTCAGATACCCTAAGTGAGAATATTAAAAACACAGGTACCCTTTTTATTATTTTCCCAAACCTCAAATACCCAAAATGAAATTTCTCCAAAAAAACAAACCCCTAAACAGCTTTTTTCAGCTCCACGAATCTCTTACAAAACCTTTCTTTCCATTGAGACAAACCTCTGTCATCTTTTTCTTGGGACCCACACTCAAATCACCGATCTTAATTTTCTCAATAATCGTAAATAAACTCAAATTTATATTATTTTCTATTTCTGAGAATAAATAATTGGCTATCATAATTGTAATTATATTGATTTTGGATTTATATATAATTAAACAAAAAATATTTGTTTTTTCCTTCGTCCCACTATTACATTAATATAAGTGCCAAACTTGTTTGTTCCATTATTACGTTAACATTCCCATATGTGGGAAAATAAAAAGGTGGAAAGTTTTAAAACACACCCTCTTTTATATCCCACTATTTGGCAAAAGGCTTTTAAATGGAAGCCCACATCGGCTCATACAGACCTACCCCTAAGCCATTGTATGGGAATCAGATGCCACGAGAGGACTCAACAGTCTCATACACTGAAGCAGGCTAGAGGGGGGAGGGGGATGCTTCGAGCAGGACTCGATTGAATTGGGCAACATTGGCAAAACCTTTTAACCCCAATGATGTTACCATTGAGCCGCCATTTACCCCCTCTCAATTAAATAATCCCCTCAATCTACTCATATCTACCAGACTACCAACCCTTCCTCTCTCTCACTCCTCCCATTTAGAAATCAAGTACAACCCCACTCATACTAAAATTTAAAAAATTTAACAATTGCAAGGGCAAAATGGGAAAATCATCTCCAAACAATTTCTCTTAAATCTTTGTGCCAATTTTCATTAGACAACGTAATAGTGGACGAATGGAGTATTATTAAGGAATTGTTTGAGTTAATATTTTTATATTTTCATCAACATATATATTTTAATATTATGTACTCCCTCTGTCTCATAAAGGTTGTCATATTTGACTTTTTAGACCAATTTTAACCTTTAATATTCCACTAAATATATGGATTCACAATTTGAAAATTATATTTTTAGATTTGCCTTGAAAGACACTTTTACAAGTTCTTGTTTTATAATTCTTACATCATACTAAATTAATTAAAATAATGGTCAAAGTTCACTCAGAAAAGTCAAATTGACAACCTTTAGGGGACGGAGGGAGTAACTAGATAATATTTAGATTGTACTCCCTCCGTTCTTGAATAAACTTTCCAATTTTCTCTTTGGTATGTCCATGAATAAACTTTCCACTCCTTTTTTTTGGCCTTAAATTGTCACAAATGTTAAGCAAAATAACCCTCCTTTATATTTATTCCCACTTAAAAAATATGAATAGGAAGGGGTAGAGAGTAATTTGGCCTCATCCTTGATATGTGTGCATAAAGCAACTGGAAAGATTATTTAAGGATGGAGGGAGTAATTAATTTAGTGTGATGCAAGTAATTTGTACGTTCATCAGTTACTACCTATACGTTCATTAGATCCTCCCTGTACATTTATCCATTTAAATTTGCAAATTTATTAGTCCGTACGTTCATCCATTGAGACTTTTACATTCATCTACTCAAAACTATACATTCATCAAATGAAAATTTCATTGCCTAAATTTTTCATCATCAACTCCTTCATACATCAAACTCAAGCTAGATTTTGTCCATTAAAAAAAATAATCTAAATTGAACATGAGACCAAATCACAAACATTCATTTCAAGATCAATGACCACGATTAAACTTCAACAAAAATGCGTTGTACTCCCTCTTCCTCCCTTGCTTTCTCTCTCCTCATTATCTTCCTTTAAGTGCCACTATAGCTAATTTCTCTCTCATAAGTTCTCTACTTGCTCTGGTTTTAGCTCAGAAAGAGCAGTAAACAAAAATCTTCTACAATGGCTGAAGGATAATAGTAGCAAAAGTTAATAACATTATAGGCAAACAGATTTAAAGACAATCATAATTGGTACTCCAATTAGCACATGGAATTAAATTGACCAATTGTATCTCGATTCTGAGTTGAAATATTGTATTATACAGAGCAATGGCAGCAAAAATATGACTGCCGTCACTGATACATGTATGCGAGTTCCATTGGGCATTTTTACAAACAGGTTGTGTGCATTCTTTTGATGCTTGAATTCTATATGCTAATGCCATTGGTTTAATTGATCTGTTTCTCTGCTCTTATTTACATCGATTATTAAACCCAGTAAACTCCAAATACGCTAACACTAATTGGTAGAAAACAAAATCAAATCAAAACACACCCACTTCTATTTCTATATGCAATTTTGAGGTTTTTTATCCTCTTTCCAAAACCATTCATCCTCAATAATCATATATTGATTAAAGCCCAAAGAAGCTCCGAGAAAAGATTGGAACAGAATAACTGTGATGATTCGACTATCAATCTCGTTCACCGTGGATTTCGTTCATCGTGAAATGATATGTGAGAGGAGAGAGAAAGTGGACGGAGACAGGGGCTTTGCAGTTTCAATCGTGGAGCTGTAAATTTTGGGCTTTTGCTTTAAATTTGCAAGTTGGTTAAAATTACCCATATGCCATTAATGAGGCGCGTGAGATTATAGCCATCAGATTC
>BSSO01006688.1:0-11692 GCA_030267885.1 Mesembryanthemum crystallinum | reverse complement strand
GATATTTCTTCTCACAAAGTTCATTTGCAAGTACTAATCTCTCATTTTACATGAGAATCGTGTTTCATAATATCAATCTCCTAAATGTGAGATGCTTTCTTGCTGTTTTATGACATTTTCCCTCTCGCTTATGGTGCATGTTTATTTACATGATGGGTTGTGAAGATATTGGGATATCAATTGCAAATACGTGAGATGATGAGAAGCAATTACAACATGGGTTTTTGTAGTCTCCACCCCAAATACAGAAGTCATCAACAAGTTTCACGAACAGATTAAAGCCATGATAAGGAAGTCGCACTCAAAAGATGATTTTGGTTAAATGTTTCCTTTAGCAAAATCCGTACTCCTTGTTAATATCTATTGTACTATATTTACCCCTCCTAAGAAACAAAACAAAAGTATCATTTCTTTGAATTGCTCAGTCTTTAGGATGATATCACATTAGGCCTTTTATTCTAATCATCAAGTGTCCCATGTCACCTGTAGAATCAACATAGTTGCATAGATTTGCCAATGCCACAGAAATCAACGGGCATGGTATATACCCATAGCCCAGCCTACTGGCCATATCTACTCCATTTAACATAGCACAGAGGAAATTTTAGTAGGGTTAAAGAAAAGATGAGCCATCTATTCCTGGTTAAAATAAAGGCAAAACATTGCCTTTCCATTCACCCGAAATTCAATATTACACAGCTGGAGCCACAGAGTGGGCACAAGGTTAATACTAAGCAAATTAGTGACAGTGAGCTTGCCATCATTATTCAAATTAGTGACAGTGAGCTTGCCATCATTACTCAAATTAGTGACAGTGAGCTTACCCATAACAAGGGTGGAAAGTGTTGGTCTCCTGAGCCACTAGATAAGGAGGACTTGATTTCAAATTGGTGCATAAGTACCACACTGAACTGACAATGCATATAAGCATAGATATAGCATGTCTTCTCCCTAATCAGCAATGGAGCCAACGCAACAGATGTCTAAAAGCAAAAGACAGTGACAGTGACAGTTGATTTACTTTTTTCAAACATCAAGGCATCCACGCACGTACAAAAAGTGAACATAAAGACAATTGCCAGATAAGAAGTACATCAGAAGCTAATTGACAGGCACAACTATAACGCAATACTAACAATGACAAAAAAAGGAGCTAGAATAGCTCTTTAACGGAGTCTAGACACCAAAACGAAAACAAAAGAAGACAAATAATAGGGCCTTAATCCATACATATAGACCAGTGAACTTACATTTTCATATGCAGCCCCCAACGTTGATGGGTTCACAAGGCTCTGAACTCCAGCTATGGTGAGCTTGCCATCATTATTCAGAACACAACCTGCATTGAGGATATAAAGTGGTTCTCAAGTAAATATCATAAAACCAACAAGTTTCAACTGACAGCCACTGGGAAAAGGAGTTTGGACCAGGGAGGAAACTGCAGTTGGCCATTCTCTCCCAACCAAGTCCACAGTTGTTCTGTTCTCTAATCAACACAACTCTTTCCTGTGCATAGTACCAGTGCATAACGCACTGCCAGATGCAGCCTTGCAGAACTTAACTGTGATTAGAGTGTTGCCCATGAAGAGAAAATTGATGCAAAGATGTTAAGCTCCACAAAAGCAATATCTTCTCATCACAATAAGTCGCAGGAAATTAAGTAATGAAAGGAGAACAATACTGTCAAAACTAGAGAGGGAGAGAAAAAGATAAGGGCATGACAGAAAGAGCATAAGACGAATAAAAATGCAGAGGCACAAAAAATCACCTTCGCCGTTAGCAGGGACCTTGAAACTAACAACATACTCGGGGTAAATATGAGTATTGATATTCATGCTCCATACTACATAATGCCGTGGATTTTGAATATCATCAACTCCATTGTCGAAGTTCTGGCTACTAGGGTGGAATTGCTTGGATCCAGGATGGACCACCTCCATATTTCCCATTATGACACGACAAAGAACCATATGTCGTACTCCATTTTCGTCAACATCACTATAAATGGCACTGTAAAGAAAGACACTTTTTTTCTTAATTTCTAGTAGATGCATGCAGAATATTGATGTAAAAATGCACACTTCTACATGTTTAGGTAGAGCTGACACAAAAACCTCACAACGCCGACTACAGTTAAAAAACATTTAAACTTCCAGATGCTTGCAGAAAACAGCATGTGAGGGTGAAAGTACTTACTTGTGTTGGAAAAAATGTGAGAAAACCTCAAAAGCTAGCAGTTGAAATATAAAATAGTTCTACAGCATTTGCAGTAAATGCATGGAGTAAACAGCAGGTAAAACTTAATCGATTCCAAAAGGTTCCACACTAACCCTTAACAATGGTTCAAATTTGATTCAGGCACATTTATAGTGAAGTTGTATAACTCACTGGACAGTTAACAAATTATGGATTGAACAGGATCACCAGAAACTTTGAAATCCAAACTTTAAAAACCTAAGATACCATGGTCTCTTAAGGTAGCAGTAAAGTCATCACGGGATGAGCATTGCATAGAAAATGGAAAGCAAAAATAGAACATCCAAGTACTGATATGTGTCACATGAAAACCTCCCATAAAGAAAAATATAGTAGATATTTATTACATAAATCACTAACTCATGTCGCATGACATCATGTTACCAGGAGTAGTAAAAATTCAAGAGGATATTTTGAACACATTTGTGCCTCAAATAAGGATGAAGCTGCCATCCGGAAAATCTCAGAATTTACAGAAGGGGTAGTTTTAAGAACAAAGAGAAGTTCATTGGACATAAGATACATGGTACAAAGCTTACATGGTCCAGGTACATTGAATGAACGCACTAAAATGCACCATCAAAAGGTAAATAGTTATCAATCTTAGAATCATTCCAATGTTGGAAAGGAGGAGCTACGAAGGTGGGATGAGGTTATCCTATCAAATATGAGTTTATTCAACTAGATCTTTCTCAAGCGGAAATCCTTGATAGGACATTGTGATGCTTGATGATTCTTAGTCCAGAATCCAGCTAAAAGTCTTTTTTCTTTTTTTCTAATCGGACGCTTTTAGCGCCTGTTAATACCGATGTGCTTTCCCTTTTCATCATTGTCATCAAGTCAGAATCTCACCGTCGTCGTATTTGCTGGTGGCACCACACAGAACGTATTTAAAGTAACACAAGAAACACAACGCTCAGGGTCAAACGTGCATCTTCCTAGAAAGAGCACCCCATTAAAGCCGTGCTCTTACCTGCCCAATACCTTGGCTATTGAGGTCTTCCTCCTTTCATTCCTCTAACCCAATTTCCACTTGCATACAACAGCGGCTAAAGTATCTCACTATAGATATGAATATTTTTGAAAAAGAAAAGAAATATCACGAAGAATTGAATCTTAAATACTCCTGTCCACTAACCTCGTATGTTATAATAAACCGGATACTAAACCTACAGACAGAAGCCATCCTCAACTCGATGAATAATTTGACTACTGCTAAAAGATGAATTTAGGATGAGCATCTACGCAAAGTGAGCAGACCTGCAAAGCAGACGATGTCTTGTACCAAGTGGCCTCAACAGCTGCCACTCATGATGAAGACTGAAAGACTGATCATTGCATTAAGTTGACCATCTGCAGAATCAGTAACTCTCAGAAATCATGATAGCCATAGCCAAGTAAACGTTCTCACTCTCACTGCCAAGGATCCTTCATTAAACCACATAAATTATAGTTCACCAGCAAAGTGAGCCAGAAGCTTTTCCTCCGAAGTCTAGGCTTTTAGAGATTTGAGTACTTGACACTTGTTCCCTCCCAGAAGATTAACTTCTGCTTGAAAAGACCAACGGACTTCATCCACGATATAAAGCAAGCAAGCAAACAAGGAAAATCACAAATATGTCATACGTAAACAAGGTAACCACTCGTGTCCTCAGCTTCCAACTTGCAACATCATAAATCATATGTACCAAAACAATGACCGGATATCTCACTGATATGCTCTGGTCAAAAGTCCATCCTCGATCTACGAATATTTGTTACGTAATAAACCACACTCATTTACGACATACTGACAAACCAATTCATTGCATATTATTGTACCACATCAGACAGAAAGTACATCTACGTCTACCTAGTAAATGCTAATGATATGCATGTATATAACAGTGTGTATGTGTGAGTGCATTTGTGAGCGTGAGTGCATAAGTGTGTTAACGTGTGTGTGTGTGTTGTGTGCACACTTGAACAGATGCACGGAATACACATAAAATTAACACAAAGGAAGGCTTTAACCTGGTGTCAGCACAACTCGCAGCTGCGAGATGAACACCTATGCCATAGGCGGACTTAATTTGTTGAAGTCCAAAAAGTCCAAGTCCATGGGTCAAAATTTGTGATGATGCTTCTTTGGTTGAGGGAAGCCATGCATATCTAACATTTGGATTCCCACGGCACTTTTGAGTTATCTCAACCTGCTTCAAGAAAAGTTCTAATCGACCTTGCCACATGGAACCAGAGTTGGAGCAAATGTCAACCACATTTGCACCACCAACTAGGCTCATGCCCTTGAGAAACATCTCTTTAACAGCACCAGAATCCAAATCCACATTCGCTTTCTCAACCTCAGCATCAAATTTGTTCCCAAGATGTTGATTTTCACCAACATCTTCACTCATCCTCACATCAGAAACCTTATCACAACTATCCTCAACTTCGGCATTTTGACCTAATTTAATTCGTTTCACAAGAGGACTTGATTCTCCACAATAGTCCACTGACTTGGAGTCAGTAACACCATTTACCTCAATTTCAATCTGCAATTTTATCTCTTGGGCACCATGCAGCTTGGAGAGAGATGATAATTCGTCTTTCTTTTCATGATGACAATCACCATGCTGCTCATGAAGATCAGCATATATTTCTGGAAAGAAACAGCATCCTCTTTCATCAATCCATGCGATAGGCTTCTCTAGAGATGTCTTGAAATTAAACTGCACCATACGTACAAAATCAAATATCAGATGGTCACCCTTGAGGCTCACTTCGACAGCTGCCTTTTTATGCTCAAATTCTTTCCTAATAACCCCAACAACTTCAGGTTCATGATCTACCCATTTCCCCATTTGGTAAAACATCACACGTTCAGGTAGCCCACTCTGCATGAAATTTGTGTAATATCGGAGTAAAGATTTGTGAGAAGCAAGTTTACAGCTCCTGCACTTGGTCTTGCAGACATCTGGTTTTTTCCGCTTGCCAAGCTTAAGGGATGATGACTTCAAAGTCGAGAGGTGTGGCACTGCGCTACGAGAGGCCCCTGACAGATATGAAGGAAACCTAGCTGCCCTCTTCCTCCTCAAGTCACCAACTACTCTACGACCACTATCCAATACCTTCGCGAATTTTGTTGTTTCCATGTTTACCTAAAGGATCAATCCCTATACACGAACCTAAACCCAAAACTTCACCTCGAGCAAGGCCACACAAGTTTGGTTCTGAAAGTACAAATCAGGAGCTCGGTGCGGGTGCCATAATGTACAAGTTACCAGCCCTGACAAAAGGAAAAAAAGACTTACAATAATCATTCTCTAATTAGCAAAAAAAATAGTCAAATCNGCACAACAATCAGAGGCGTGTGAGAAGGCCCCCCAAATACAAATGTAATACTCCCTCCGTGCCAATAACTATTAAGGTAATGTGATAAAGTATGGATAATCTTGCCATTTTTAAAGGTGAGTGGAGGTTAAATCTGAGGTCCAAAGGATGATAGGGGCAGTCTCGCCATTTTCAAGGTAAAAAGCTACTGTACTTGTTAGTTAAGGGAAAGATTATATCCAAAATGGTAAGTGCAGAAATAAAAATTGGGACGGAGGAAGAGTATATGGTGGTTCATATAAAAAATAAAAATAAAAAAAAAAAGAGGTGGAATATTATCATTAAACAAAAAACACATTAGCGCATACCTGACAGCAACTGAATTGACTTCCATTATTTCTACAGATCTATGAAACCAAGCACCTGTATCAACATTGCCAAAGATCAGCCAGGAAAAAATCAACACCGTGTCAAAATATTAAGGTACGTATCATAAGTCATTTGTCACAGAGTTGTGATACAGCTTTCCACATACATGAATCAAAAAACTAATATAGGTAATTCTACACAGTTGGTCCCAAAAACATGCAAGGCAATTCTGTGTTCATAAAACCTTTACAGGCTCTTTCCTTACCATGAGTGTCATTTATTTTTTTAATTTATTTTTTTTTTGGGGAGGGGGGGGGAGGGAAGGGGCATTGATGATTGATGAGGGAGATCCGTAAATTCCAAAGGTTCCCAACAAAGTATATATAAGGGTAATATCTCACAGCAAGCCAAATTCATGAGACGCTTTACACTATTTAACTCAAAATCAAGGTCTAATCTGGCACATAAATCAACATATATTTGCACATGAGAGTAAAGAATTGTGAATACCTAATAGTATACAGCAGTCACACTAAAATCTTCTACAATTCTCTGGTGAGTTCGCCTACTAGTTTACACGCCTACTCGGTGTCACCGGAAAACCTAAAACTGTCCCATTGTGCTCTCCCTTTACTCTGACAGGTAATTTTTCAATCAGCTCATACAGCTACTCAGCATCACCTGTCAACTGATATATCAAGTCAAAAAAATGCTAAACCTCATGTTATATTTTACAGGTAGGTATTTATATTAATACAGACAAGTTATATGTACCAGCATGTAAAAAACATCAGGGCTTATGTGATAAAAATAATTCGACTGTTATCAAATACCAAATCCCTATATTCTTGAGTCTTGGCCTCGTAAGGACTCTACTTAAAGAGGGTGATCATAACTCTGGAACTGAGTTCTGCCTCCAATTAACTAGGCATTCAAGAAGACTATCTAACAAAGAAAATTGCTTCAGATAAGTTGATTTTTTTTATTTTTTTTATTTTTTGGAAGTCTTCAGATAAGCTGATTTTTGGCAAAGAAAAGGTTCTGAAGAAGTAAGATGTTGCCCTTGCCAATTATCCCCGTGACCCCGTCTTTGGTAGGTTGCAATGTTTTACTCCTCGGAAAAGGTAAGACCTCAAGGAAACTGTTCCCAGGATTCTCCCAAACGGCCTTCTTAAGGTACATACTTGAATGATCAGCAAACTCGACAACAAAAACCGCATGTATAGCAGGCATATCAAACACCACAATCTTTTACACAAAAAGAAAAGAATTAATTACAAGCTGCTGCACCCGTTCACGATATTGACAACTTAAAAGATCCACATGGAAAAAACTGATTCTAGCAATATTCAACTGACAAGAACTAACACATAATTAAGAAACAAATTAATTACAAACTGATGCGCCCGTTCACAATATTGGCAACTTCAAGATCCACCACTGAGAACAATCCCGTATCCCCGACTCTATTCAACGAAAACAACACAAAATTAAGAAACAAATTGATTACAAAACTGATGCACCCGTTCACAATATTGACAACTTAAAGATCCAACACCGAGAACAATCCCGACTCTATTCAATGAAAACAACACAAAATTAAGAAACAAACTGACGCACCCATGCACGATATTAACAACTTAAAGATCAGCCAAGGAAAAAACCCGACTCCAGCAATATTCAACGAAAACAACTAACACCGAATCAAGAAGAACAAAAAGTTAATTACAAACTGATGCACCTGTGCAGGAATTTGACAGCTTAAAGATCAACCAAGGAAAAAACCCAACTCAAGCAATATTCAACAGAAAAAACTAATACAAAATTATACCTATCACATATATCAATATACCCTTCCTCCTCCTAACTATCACTAGGGTTCATCAAGCCAGCAAAGATCATAAAATTGGCTAGAAATGACACAATTAAACATGAAGTTTAAACACTCACCATCTAAAAACCAAAAGATTATCAAACTAAACCACCAAAAGGTCAAACCCTTAAACCTAACAATCAGCGTCACCAAAACCCTAAATTCAACGCCAAGAAACCACAAATCATTCAAACCAACAACAAAACAATCCAAAAAACCCCTAGATCTACCAATCAAACACAAAAAAACAACAGCCACAAACATCATAAAACCACAAAAATGAAGAAACCTAAAACCGAAAAAACAAGAAATGACAATTCAAATCAAAGCCATGACAAGAACAAAACTTCAAAGATCAACAAAAAGAGATGATAAAAAGATGATGATGATCATCATCACGATACCTAAGAATCCGATTCGCAACGGCGCTCTTAGAGTCTCAGCATCAACCCACCCTAGCGCGATGTGAGGAGAGAGAAAGACGATGAGAGAGAAAGATGAGAGAGAGCGGATGAGAGAGAAAATAAGAATGAGGGGAAATTTAACGGCGTTACAAGGTCGGTTGTTTGGCTAAGGCTTGTCTCTCAAGGACTGAGAAACATCGTTACTTGGGGAAAACGCAAAAAATAAAATAAAGGGAAAAGAAAAAGAAAAAGAAAAAGAAAAGCCCAAAAATAATGCTGATTTTTTTCTTCTTTTTCTCTCTCCTCGTTTCGTGATAAAATCACTGTGCGGTTACGAAACGGTGACTTTTGTAGGGGGTTTTCTATTGGTCGGTCATTTTGTGGATGTGACAGGTTTGGGAGGTGGGATTCGAATTTCATTGTCGGTTTTTAAGAAATGGTGCGATAAGCATGAGGGAAGATATCATTATTGTCGTTGAGGGTTCTGTGGGCTATTGTGGACTGTGGGCCTTTTTGCCATATCTTATGTGGAGTTTGGTTTTTCATAAATGTTTTTTTAATGTGTTTTTTTCTTTTAGTTTTTTTTTTTTAAAAAAAAAATAACCTAATGAATTGTCATGGAATTGGATCCTCTCCGAATAATTGGATGGTTCAGTGTATTAGTTGTGAGAGAGAAAGAGATGACGTGTGTTGAGTTTCACCTCACCATCCCCTCACATCTAGTGTACTGGATTGTCCAGTTAATTGGAGAGGATCTCTTTCCAATTGCCATGGTTCATCACCTCTTGTTGATGAGCGCTACTCTATCCATGAAGGATTGAAGGTTGCCTAGAAGTATTGTTTACACTATTTGAAGCTGAAGTGAGTGTTAAGGCTCTACTCAAGATGCTGGATAAATCTGATGCGAACAACCATGAGTTTGGAGCACTCATCGATGATGTGTTTGAGTTGTTCACTCGAAAATGGAATGCTAAGCTCATGTACGTTCATATGGAGGCAAACACAGTGGCTTATCTTCTCACTCGGGAAGTTATCTCCAATCCCCGGCCCTATTATTGTTCTTCATGAAACCCCACGGGTTGTTAATTAGTTCTTGATACCTATATTAAGAGCTTAGTGTATATGAAGTCTTGCTCTTGTTGCTTGTTTTGGATTGTTTCGCAACTTTGAGGTATTTCGTAACCTAACTAATTATCTCATTTTTTGTATTAGTCACTTTCTTTCCGAAAAAACATCTATATCCTCGTGTCATGATCATCTTATTAATGTCACCTTGTGTCATAGTATTATTGTGTTGGTATCATATTAGCTTAGCACTGCAAGATTTGTCGCCATAGATGAATATGGTCGCCTTTTGGGTGTTAGGGTGCAGAATCTGAGACAAAATTCAATCATAGTCGATGAGGCTTGCACTTCGTAATAGCATTAAATATGCACTTGGGTTGGGTTATTCTCGATCCACATTGAAAGAAGTAGTATTATTGTTATTTAAGCTATGAGATGAGACATTGTTATTCTTTTGCGTATCCGTCATTTAATAGTGGATACCTTGCGTTATTTGGCATCATTTAATCCAATTGTGGTTGGAAATCTTGATTTTGAAGGAAATTGTGTAGCGGATTGGGTTGGGACCATGTTGCAGAGTACCCATTTTCGAACTCACTTCATGTTTTAAGAGTTTAACAATATTTTGTATGAAGATACACGGAGCGTCGGGCATGATCATATCTTTCACGTTCATTTTTGCTCCAAGATGGAGCTTCCTAACAGTTACCCTTCTTACCTTAAAACAAAAATCCTAATGTCACTCTATTAGTGTCATAGTGTTGTTGTTGTTGGCCAGATATGTTGTTGTATCACATTAGCCCCACGACAACAACTGAAAGAAATGGGTAAAAGACTTTTAGAAAATTAATTCATCAGTGTTAACAGTTATGGGGAGATGTCATGAGGTTGTATATAAATCTTACAATATACATAGTTGGTAACATATATTTAGCGGATCTTGTGATGAATAGTAAGTTAATACTATGATTTAAGAGTGTAAATATGAGTTATGACCATTTGAGTTTATATAATGGTTTGTTAGTCAAAAGAATGACATAATAGTAGCATGTTAATGATATCAAATACACCTTTTATGAAAATTACGTGGAGTATAAACTCTATAACAATTTATTCTCCATAATAACACCACTGAATATTAATAGCCTTTCAATACCAATCTCTAAGAAATTTAAGGTTTCAGTTGATGAGCAACTTTTCAAAATTAACTTAGAGTTCACTTAGGAAATAGAAATGTCGTGTAAGTTATAATAAAAAGAAATAACATATTGTACATACTTAGTATAGTTATGTGATTAATTTTTGTGATGAATAGGCAATTTTACACCGATTAGATACTATGAATCTAGAATTTGTAGATTTAAATTCATATCTAAATTTTTATTAAGAATAATGTCGTGGACAACAACTTGTTAATACCATCATATACATTTTGTATAGAAATATGTAGAATATAAACCCTAGTACTTTTTTTTTCTCCATTGGGACAATAAAAAGTTTAAATTAATCTCCAATAATTTAGGCACTACTCTCTTTTATGTAATATGAAAGAACGGGTCTCATCAGTGGAATTGGAAGAAACATCCCATACAATCCGGTCTAAATCCGTCAACACACCTCACATCACACACACTGTATATCATGTGCCCTAAGTGGCTAAAGGCACATAATAAACTTCATTAATTACCAATGATAAACCATTGTGTAATCAAACCTCAACAACTAAATAACTTAATCTTCCCCATTTCACATAATTGTCGCTTACTCTATTTTATACTTTTTAACTAGATTATATATGTTTTAGATTAAAGAATAAAAAACTTATTGCAAATATTTTTTCCACCATGTATGCTACTGCCTTTTGGGCATACAAATATAGTACTTTATTTCGTCATCAAATCTAAATGAAAAATCATAAAAAGAAAGAGTGAAACACTAGACAAAATCTTGAGGAGATAGAAAGCAATGTGACATGCGACATGTCTATCTTTCTAATGGAGGAACTTGGGTGGTGGTATTGAGGCAAAACCCTAAGTGATGGCGGCAACCTCGATATTGATATGGGTGAGTGCGGATTTCATGCAGGTAGATCTGGTGGACTTGAATCGAAAACAAGCAGTCAACAACAGTGCATGGTTCAATCAATACTAGTAGATAGCAGTTGTTGACAAGCAATCCCAAACAAACATGAGCAAATATCATTATGCTTATTGCGTGGTCGTGTTAGGTGGTCAAGGAGACATAAAATAAATGGGAGAGAAGAATCAAATCTATATCTATATCTATATATAAAGGAGTCACACCCTCTACCGAAGGTGTTATATCTATCTTCTTTCGCTCAAGCTTGTTTGTGGCTTCTTCCTTGCTCATTTCTTGCTTGTATCTTGACTCAACATTCTCTCTTGCTCTTGTA
>BSSO01006687.1:0-11692 GCA_030267885.1 Mesembryanthemum crystallinum | reverse complement strand
GGGTGAGGATTGTGAGAGGGTGTATTGTTAATATTGTGTGGTTAGGATATTAATAATACAAATTATTGTGGTCGTGGTTTTTCTCCCGGTTCTCGGGTTTCAACGTAAACTTTGGTGTTGTTCTTCGTTTATCATTGCATTATATTTATTTATCTCGAACTTGGATGGATGGACCATCGTTAATTCCCTAACAAAGAGGTTTATTTCCTAACAAACATAGCAAACTCAAATCTTCTTCATAAACCAATCTCTATCAAGAGATGCAGAGACTCTTCAGTATAGTTCCGATAAATAGATAGGACAGCAATTACAGGTGACAGCAAGCATCAAATTTTGGGCCAAAAAAGTTAAAAGTAACAGAAAACAATCGCAGCAAAGATTTGCAAAAGCTTTATAAATAGGTACTCGACTTTATAGCCTCAGAAGACAAAGAACCAAAAAGGTACTTACAGGGTCACGCTCAGCTGGTATCCCAAGACGAGACTGAGCATTTGCTATTGCAAGGATGACATGTTCACGTTGATTTCTTATGTTATCCCTCTGCAAAAAGAATATTTCAATGGCACAGAATGAATCAAGTAGAAGAAGCAAAAAGAAGGCTTGAAGTGCACAGAAAACTAAATTGGAACATAATAGACCAAATCCAAAGAATCATCTCATCTCAACATTAGTTACCATTCATGAAGACACAATTGCAACGCTGGGAAATTACAAGCTTTAACATACAGCTGTGAAGAATTTGACACATCTACAAAACATATGCAGCAATTGTCCAGCTAAATGGTATTTGACCCATATCATACTCATTCCATAAAAAGCAAAAAATAAAATAAAAATTGTGGGGGGAGGGGGGGAGTAGTAATAACAAAAGACAATGAATGCATTCCATAAACTCCTATCAAGTTATCAGGGGTTTTCAGTCCAAATCAAGCCCAACAACCCAGCCTTGAAATCATTTTCATCACAGGCAAGAAGCAAATAAACTTTTTTATTTTGGTAATAAAGAAGCAAATAAACTTGACTATAACCTAACCCAAAGAAGAAGAAAAAGTAAGAGCACATATCATTAGTACAGAAAAATATATTTCATTGCATAACACAGAATTTCATTCTTGAGAAAGGGGGAAAAAAACACTTTAAAAGAGCAAACCCAAAAAGCAGTAGTAAAACAATAAAGCTCTTCGATCATGCTGAATATCTGATAACGATGCTATCAAGAAAACTTGATTCAAAAGACCCGCAAACAACCCTGTAATTCAATGTTAAAAATGTTGAGACTGCTTGATTTCTTATGTTACTAAGATTAAGCTCACCAAATAGACACGTAAATTAAAAAAATTCTTTCTCAAAATAAAAAAAGATATTTTATTGGCAGATGACTGATGGTACAAGAATAACAAAAAATTCCAGTTACACTTGATAAGCAGAGGTAGATAACTAGATATCCCTTTAAAAGCCCATAACAGCATGCATCCAAAGGAAAGACAAATGAACCACTCTCCTAGTTAAATTACTGCAGTTAGGATCTACTGGAAGATTCTTTCATTGTTTTTAACCAGATATATCATAAGAATGGAAAGAAAGAACTCTGCAAAAAGATCATCGTATTCTTATCCACCACAAGCCGCATATTTGCCCCTAAGAAGGCACACCACAGTAATTGAGCTAGCTGACCCACAGCTTAACCCTAATTCCCAAAAATCCTCCACCAAAGCTGTTAAGAGCGAAAAAGCAATTAAGTAATAGATGCATACTCGTCTCATTACCTCTGAAACACAACACACAAACACCCAGGAAGAGCACCTTGGCAGGCCTTCTCACAAGAAGCATATTAATGGTATAATTCTATTATGATCCAAGGCTATGAAAGGTCTTTCATTCTCAGAAAAAACCTTGGACTCCCAAGAAATTTGGACAGTGGGGAAATTGGGATCAACAAGAAGATGACAAGAACCTGAAAGAATCTGCCTCCCTTATTCTCTTTTTGGCATTAGGATAATAATTGTAAGCATCTAAGGCCTTTAATAAGGGGATCAGATCCTCATCTCTTTTTCATGGGAATTATGCCGAAAAATAAATTTCCATGAGAAAACCTACCTGCTGCCCCTCCCTCACATAAAAATCCAGGATAGGAGCTTTGTGGCAATGTAAGAAATGGAAAAGGTATGATAAACCTTTGAACAAAGAAACTTGCCTCATCCATATATCTCCCAAGAATAACTCAATACCAACTAACTGATCGGAGGAAGGATGAGAGAAGAAACCTGCGGGATGAATATTCAAAAGCAACTGTATGTCAATTCCCACCAGTGAGATGTCCAGGAAATCATAACCACAATCTCAAACCACAAACCACTCTCCATCTTAGGTGTGCCCACCAAGTGCCTAACCTACTAAGTATTCCTAATCTCCTGCCGAAGAGGAGAGAAAATCCCTCCTAAGCTTCCCAGGACTATTGATGATGACACTCATCGAGATATTATATGAGAAAGGATGTACTTGGGAATGTTAGAAAGGAAGGAATTAAATCAAAGTGATTCTACTTCCATGGAAACCCCAGTTTCCGAGTTCTAATCTGCACATGATGACTCTTGGAATCTCCATTTTAGTTCTTCCTTGCATGATTGGGAAGTGCAGGAGATTATTTCTTCGCTTGACATCTTGGACTTGAAGAAATTTCCAATTAAGTATGATTGCGGGATAGAAATGGGAAGTCACAAGCTTAGATAGATTTTTAATTGGACCATGAACCCGAGCCCATGAATATAGAGGGTTTAAAGGGGGTTAAAGGAGCAAAATGAAGAGCTACACAGTCTGCCCAGCAGACGGTTTATAGTCTGCTAGGAGCATGCACTTGATTGCAAAAATGCGGAGGATTACACGGTCCCTTACACGGACCATGTAAGACCCCTCTGGACCTTGTATGCTGCATTTCCATGTTTTAATTTGCTTCCAAGTGGTACACGGCCCCATACATGGACCGTGTTCCACACCAGATCGATTGTATGTGGTCGTATTCGACCTGTTTTGCTTCCAGGTTCGGTTATTCGTTATGTGCAATGTCAATAACCATTTTAAGTGTCACTTGTCTCTTATAAACTCACATAGAGACTGATTTGGGTGGAAGAGGCACAATGGTTCCTTGTGTCTCTCACAAGTGAAGAAAGGTGTATATAAATCTGTGGTGCAAAAACAGTTGAAACAGGAAGAAAAGGCATGGTTAAAGAAAGAAGGGAGGAGAGGCGGATTTTTATCAAACATCCAGAATAGGAGTATATAAATCTCCTATTTAACAATTTGTTACCAAAGTATCACTTGATTAAGCAAGGAGTCCAAGAACCCACGATCAGTAATGCAACACGTTATTCATGCATGAAGGACAGCACTCCCATTACACTAAAAAGGAACATATAAAAGCACATTTGAAGGTAATCACAAACCTGGAAACCAAAGACAAACTCCAGAAGATCAAACATGTCTGCATCACGCTGGCCATAAATCTCCAAATCAGCAGGAAGCCTTGGAAAATTTTCAGCATACCTTATTGCGGATATTGCACCTCTAACCTGATCAGAACACCCAGTATTCAAGTCTTGGTTACATAAAAACATTGAGCAGCAAAGGGAAAATTGAAATTTGAGAAATAGAAATTTTTCAACAAGCTTATCAAAACATCATGTACACGAATGAAACTACCAAACAACATATTGATGTGTATATAAAGTAGCAAAAGCAAGTATTCAGCCAGAATCCCCTCCCTTATCATGGGGGTGTACGGTGTACCACCCTGGAGGAGAAGAGATTAGCTCAGCTATATGCTATTTTCCATTATTATTAACATAAGACACTGCTTAATGGAATAGGATCTGAACATAAAACCACTTCGTGAGAATATTGTGGTTAATCCTACCTCAGGGAACACTTGTATTGCATTGGTCATAGATGGTGCTTCCAAAGGGACAATGTTATAGGGTGTGAGCTCACCAGACAATGTAGCATCTGATCTTTCAATTCCCCTCAACTGAAACAACAGATGAAAGACATGAGAAGTAGAGATCGCAAATTGATCAAGCCTGTTTAATGTAAGCAAACCTGAAGTTATCAAGTTAAAATGAAGTCAGCCAGAGAAAATGTGGTAAACAGTAAACTGAAAGCACACTCCTAATGTCAAATGCTAAAGACCTAATCTATGTTTACAGTATTTTTTCTATTTTTTTTATAAAGAAAATTGTATTAATAACAGAAAAAGGTTACGAGATAGGAGGACAAGATGTCCTCAAAATAGAAAAAGTTACAAGTGTCCCCAGTGACGTTGGACGTCACGTCATTGAGGGTATGTCCCCAAAATGCCCCCGTCGCCGTAGCCATCTTCCAGGGTACTTCTCTACTCTCCTAGTGGTCGTTTGGTTCGATGGGGGAAGATGTAATTCCTAGGAAGTTGTAATTCATATGAATTGGAACTTCACATGAAGTGTGAAAACTTGTTTGACATAGGAAGTTCAACTTCCTGCAGGAACTTCCACTTACCTAGGGCCCCCTAGGTAAGGGACTTCCCCCATTTTAGGGGAAGTAGAAATTCATGGGAACTTCCTACATTTTTTGTTAAACAAACAACTCAACTATTTCTGCTTCCCAGGAATTGCAACTTCCCATGTTTTATTTTGTCAACCAAACGACCACCTAGACTGCGCCTTCAGCGGGATAATCACTGCATTGTCACTCTTGTTGCACAAACAATGCAACCACTTTAAGATGTGATATTTAACCCATTTAATCTCACTGTATGTGAGCTTCTCAATATATCGAGAGTAACAAATATCTCAGTGCCAAATGCATCTCGACTCCATTAAGTAGCGACAACAAAAAAGTTATATTTTGAATACTAATAAGTCAAGAAATATAAGACAGGAAATTAGGCAAGCAATCACTCCCCCTAGTCAAATTTAGAAATTCGTATAGAAGAGACTCCCTAAAATCCAAATATAACATGCTAAATAATAAGTGGACCATACTTCACTCATAATCAATCTTCCTATTTCAGGAGAAGCATCTTTGCTCAATGCCTTCATCACTTCAACAAGAGCCCTCAATGTAGCAAATACTTTTCTCCTTTCCAGCAATCTGAAACAGCAGAAACACCAAAATTCAATCTCTTGAGGCAAACTGAAAGAGGAGCAGCATCAAATTGAATTTCAAACTAAGCAGTGACAAATTTGTGCAAATAAAATGGAAAACAGAGTAAATAGTTTTATCTTTACCTTATTTTTGTAGGGTAATATGTACAAGATACTATAGGAAACTCTTATCAGCCATGTACAAACAATAGAAATTTCAGATTTCAGCAACCTTTCCACTTGCAAACCAACAAAAGGAAACTTACGCCATAACTATATCAGCCTTCCCATGTGTGGGACCCTAAAAGTTCTACTTTCTGTAGTTGTTGAAGACCTGGCCAAGAGGATAAACAGGGTGCCTATGTTTTTGTTTTTGATAATAAAAAGGATTATATTAAGAATGACGGGAGAAATACAAAGGAAAAGAAAGGTCATTCTCAAATAAGAAACTGCCCAAAACCAAAACCCGCCATATCTAACCCAGAAAGCCTATACGAAAAATACAATTATTTCCTACAACCATCATAGTTCATACTAGTCTTTAGCCGTTCCAGCACTGTTTGCCCTTCTTCTTACTGGAGTATGTCTGAACCCCAAGGATAACGTCCTTCCCCAATCGGTCAACCAACTTAATCCCCAAAGTCTGAACAAAGGCATTACTACTCCCGCCCACCTCATCACTGCCACACGTGGATTCGGGCACCAGTGGGGTCGGAAGTATCCCATCGCCAGGGTTAAATTTATAAGCATCCTGCTTCGTCTCCATCTGCGTTGGGTCCTGATGGGGGCCTATGTTTTTTCGGGAGGTAGGACTACTCTTGCTGAATCTTCTTTATCCAGTACTCCTCTCTATGGTCAGTAAGAGTGTCAGATTGAAAAGATTAAGAAGGGCTTCCAGTGACCAGCGTCCAGAATAAGTATACTGGAGGGCAAACTGATCAACCTAGGTATATTTCTCATTGGAGAATGGGAAAAAGGTAGTACTCTGTCCACATAACCAATATTAAAGGTGGTTAAAGAAACTTTTGAAAGGTGGTTTATTTGAAACAAAAAAAAAGTTGGTTAATTTGTTGTTTTAACGGTTAACAAAAGTTATTTTGTATCATTTTTGAATTGGCAAATATAATGGGATATCAACTTAATAAACGAGGCATCAAAAGAAACACCATTCAACATAAAGACGAATCTGCACAGGACTCAATATCACTTCCAAAGAATTAATATTTCCCAAAGCTGAGTAGAGATCACATTGCAAGTTTACAGCAGAATCCCCTTCCAAAAGAACTTTCCAGTCATAATCTACTAATGAAACCATAAAACAAGGCTACTCTTATCAGTTAGTCAATCAAATCAATGGACATACAGAGAAGCGCTACCCCCTCAACATCCACCACCACCATCACCCAAAAAAGTAGTCTAGATTCTTCTTTTGGATAAGAAAAGTATTTATTAAAAGAATATAAGTAATCAGTACAAGCTAAGAGGACAAGATGTCCTCTACACTAACACAAAAAGTAGTCTGGATTCTTCTTTGTGTGTATGTGCGTATGAGAGATAAGACAGTAACAGCATAAAACAAGATGGCAAGCATTTAACAGCTTCTACCTGATTCATATATGTAACTAGTGCATACAACCCAGATGTTCAAATGAATAGAGAAGCAAAAATAAAATGCAGAATGTAAAGCAAAATTAGCAACAACATCCTAGTTTCATCAGACTTAAGAAATTTAAAATAAGAGAAGAGTACATATGATTATATGAATATTAGACAAATAGGATGTTGTGGACTTTACTCTCCAACATTGGTACTGAAGACTCCTGATTCCCGCGATTGCTGTTCCTCACGCCGAATATCGTCCACTCTGTGTCTCTGCTTGTAACGTTGGTAAAACTCCCATAGGCGTTCAATATCACGGTTACGATCTATTTGAGCTCCATCCCTTTTCGCAAGTTTTTGCTGTGGCAGATAGAAACTTCCGTAATTTAAATAATGGTCCAAACCAGAAATCAATTATAATCTCATACAGAGCCAAGTATACCACTAAAACAAACATCACTAAATTCAAATTTAATCAAGTTCAGAATATGTAAGTAGAAGCTTGAAGGATGGTGGCACCTTAATTACAGACATTAAACCAGTCTTGAACTGAAGAACACCTCTACCTTCACTGTTAGGATCCAGATCTTGTGCCATAGAGTATGCCTGCTCGCACACTAAAAAGGCATAGAAAAAGTATCATCAGGCAATCACTTACTGCAGACAACAAATATGCAATTTTGAATAAATCAAATCCCTGATTATTCCCAAAAAAAAAAAAAAAAAACAGACAGTCACTAAAGTGTCGAGGATCAAATGGAAGCAGCCACCACAATCACGAGCATAAGGTGATATATGTGCTTCCCACACCCAACTTCAATATGAGGCAGCAAAGAAAATCATATGAGAAGCACTGGGGTGATGGACAGGCAATGGTAAGGTGTGTGTTATGGTTGGTAATAAGAGCTCATATATACCCACCAACCAGATCGCTTATAAAACACAAGACCAACACATTCATTTTTTGGGAGCAACACAGAGAAATCTATTTAGATTGTTTGTCTTCTACATCATACCGCTGCAACAATTTAGATTCAGATTTCAGAAGGAATGAAAGCCACTCCAAACTATTAATGAATAACAAAGGCCAGAATTTTACATGAGGCACTAGAGGTCCAGTGGTCCACTCAAATAGGCAAAAAGCGTGCCTAGCACTGCCCCATAATCTAAAGTATGCTAAAATCAGTTCTTTTTTTCATAAATGTACCATAATACCTGACATATTATATCCCATTAGCACTGTCTCGATCAAACACTAAAGGTGTGTTTCATTTCAACACCAGCCTGAATTGGATGTGTTGAATTGAATCGAATGGGAACTAAATTAAATGTTTGATAGAAAAAGTAAGTTGCAAAACTGAAGTGGTTGCACGATGGAATAACAAATGAACACACCCTAAATCATAACTTGAGGAATCTAAACAACATCTTGTGTGCCTCAGGGGAACCTTAAAGCACCTCGGTCTGCCTCATCCAAATTTTCTCACCATAGGCAATAAAAGTGTTAGACTCTTACGCCTCAGTGGCGCACCTTTCTTAAAGACTATAGACAACTATGTTACACAAATACAAAGTACAGAAATGGGGTACAGTAAAATACCAATTTATCAAAAAGCAGAATAATCTGCGAACAGTAGTGTGAAATTACATCACAATTTTCGTATAAATTTATAAAAATAAATTATTCACCTATTTCCATTATGAAGTTATATTAAAAGAATATACATCTTATCATTGCAAAGAAATAACTTCTAAAAGAAAAAAATTGAGATAAAATGGCAAAAAGAAAAAGCTTTCCGTGTTGACTAATCATCCCACTTTGAGCCTGGCCTACAACTCACACCACCTCCCTAATGCTCAACTGACAGCAAGGAGATGTTTTTAAGTCCAATAGTCCCCACTCCCCAGCCTCTGAGGTGGGCCAGGTGGCTGATGTCTCATCGATCTAAAGAACTCATTGCAATGGGAATTGGGAAGTTTCAAGGATAGACCAAAGCGACCAATGATCATATGGGTCCAGTGTTGATATTGCCACGTTGGTGAGTGGGGGTGTCGCCTCGTGCTCCACAGAGATGGGGGAGGAAGAAGCAAGTTTTAAGGTTCTTCATCGGTTTAGATCTGCAGATATGCTTAGGTGTTTTGATTTTTAAAATTTAAGAGGGGGAGAAATTTTGGGATACGGCTAGTCGTTTCCCTCATGCCCCCAAACTCGAGAGATTTATTCGACATTTACTGAAACATCTTGAAGGTCAATCTCAGTATCTCCCTTCTTTGAGTTTTTTTTTTTTTTTGTTTTCTGATAAAAGAAAATTGTATTAATGCCAGCAAAAATTAAAAAGTAGGAGGACAAGAAGGCCTCAAAAGAAAAGAAAAATTACAAATCGCCCCAATGGCGTTGTATATCCGTCACTATGACCCCCTTAAAAGCCCTAGCCGCTTTGGCCCAAAGAAAGGCCATAAGAACTAATGAAGATTGTGAATAATCTCTATCTAAATTACTATGATCTATTTTTTTGGATAACAAAAAGCATGTCTTAATAATAAGGACTTTTTGTGGCGAACCCCCTTATTAATGGACTTTTTGGAAGAAAAAAAAGTTTGTCAGGAACCCCCTTATAAAAACAAAAGGCCACGACGAACACACCATAAGTTGTTTTTTGGCCAATTTAAATAAAGTTCTAACCGATTTGCCCTCATCCTTTAAGCATGTATTGTATATTTTAAGCAAATATATGCTTAAAGGCTACGGGCAAAATAATCGGAATCTCATTTAAATTGGCAGAAAAATGACTTAAGGTGTGTTCATCATGGCCTTTTAATTTTATAAGGGGGTTCCCCATACAAAAAAAAAAATCCTAATACTAACCAAAAAAACAGCACAAGAGGACAAGTCGTCCTCTAAGAGTTGCCTATTTAGTTAAATTGTACCTCTACAAGAGAGTAACTCCTAAAAAGCCCCTGTTGTCTTAGTCCCTAAAGGGCCTAAACTACTATGATCCATGAAAAACAGCATTCCCAGTCTTGACTTCATTTGGACATCTAATGTCCTAAAGAAGGTAAAATATTTTGTTTCAACTGTAGTTTTACTCCAAACACTAATGACAAACTGCAAATGTAGAGGCCCTCCGGCTTCTTGCGCGAAACATCTGTCGTGGCGTTTTAGTGAAGGAGTTCTTGAACTGTGACATATCACCCTATTTGTTACATAAGGTTGTTCTTGAACAGAAGAAGGAACCAAGATAATGACACTACAATGTTTAAAGACGGAGCAAACCCCTAAATATTATTTGTTTGAACTAGGGTAACTCAGCCAATTATTTCGTTTCTAATAGACTTCTATCGGTAGAGAAGAATTCTAGTAAGATGGCTTCCCAAGAGGTCTAGGAAATAGAAAAACTAAACTCAAATTGAATTTCTATTTGCAATCTCAACCCAACTCCTCAGGTAAGTTTTGTTCCTCTACACTAATGCTCCGACACGCTTAAGTGACTAATAGTCCATGATCTTAAGCCAAAGACCTCAATTAAACATTTTCTTCACTTATTTTGCCACACATTACGAGTGGCTGATATAACAGAGTTACAGAGGTGCACCTTTTTTCCTTCATCAATCCAACAAGGTTCAAAACCATTAAATTACCTTTCTCTCTTTCTATGTTCTAAACAGTTATCCTTTTCTCGATCCCTCTCCCACAAAATCACTTCCATCTCTTTCTGTTCCCAGCTAGGCCTAGAACGACACCTTTAACAGTACAATACCACCTAGTCCCCCAGCTCTAAATCCCTTAGTCTCCATCATACAAGAGAGCAGACCAATGCCAACAGAAATCAAGCCCAAAATGCCCTGTTCGTACAGTTCACTTCTTCGCCACTAGCCCTAACTTTATAATAAGACCTCTCATTGTCTCTAAAATTCTCAATAACAAGTTACAATATACTATAACTTTTATTCTTCTAAATACTGTCTCAATCAATATCAGCTTCTGTGAAAACACGACCTAATATCAAGTCGAGTTCCTCAATCACACATCTAAATTCACAAAAAACGGAAATCTTACCAAACAAGTATTATCCCCACAACTTCTTCGCAAAACAACAATGGAGAAAGTGAAATACTTACAAATGCGAGCGACATTGGGATCCTCGGCCTGAATCTCATCAGCCGCTTGAAGAATCACGTCGATATTCGACGCACGACCAAGCGACGGCGGGAGAGCACCGGCAAGGCCGCTAGCATGGCGTTCATGGCCGGCACCGGTGGTTCGGAGCTGCTCGCGACGGAGAGTGGCTCGAACGAGCCGCTCCCAATTGTCTTGAACCCTCACCATTGCTAATGCTAACTAAAACCTTCAAAACCCTAGCTTCTTCAACATCAATATCTCGCCTGATCGAAAGAAACCCTAGAGCGCCGAGGAATTGGGGGTTCGAGAAGGATGAATTTGATGGATTTTCCTTCGAGGGTAAGGGATCTGGAGAAGAAGATGGTGACGTCGAGGGTTTATGATGGGAAAAAAACTAAAAAGGGGAAGACTGAATGAAAAAGGGGTAAAAAAAGGCTGAAAAGGTGAAACACGGTGTAGTGGTAGACTTGATTTTAGATTGGGGATCGCGGGAACTGCCAAATATCTTTTACGGTTTGTGCGTTTCCAATTTGATCATTTCTGCGTATGCAGGTGGAGATTATTACATGGTTCGGGATCATTGGTCCAAATTACTCAAAAAAAATAGTAATTTACATACTGCTCCAAAAAAGATAGTAATAATGATATTATTATTGCTGCATCTAGTAAAACCTGTATAAGTTTGCTCTCGAATAAGTTTGGTCAATGGTCAAAATTCGCTCTGTTATAAATATAAGTTGAATACTCCCTATTTAACTCATAAGTATTATGATGGTTTTTAACATTCTATTGCTTCCAGCCCCTGCGTCCAATCATAAACACGAGCTAGCATACTCACAGGAATTTGTTCATCTGGGAC
>BSSO01006686.1:0-11696 GCA_030267885.1 Mesembryanthemum crystallinum | reverse complement strand
TCAACAAAAATCAACAAAAATCAGTAAAATCAACGAAAATCAACAAAAATAAATAATCAACAATAAATATCAACAAAAATAAGTTGTAGAGAACAAAGCCTAAGTGTGTCAAGATAACGGTCCTTGAATATCCTTATTCAAGTGAACGTATCTTAAGTCACATATTGGTTACATTCGACAAGTCAAAAATATCTTTGAGTTAGTAAATATAAAATCTTTATATTCTTAACCAAATAAGATGATGTATTTTCTCTTGAAAATATCTTTATAAAATGATCTTGAAAATAATCATAGTCCTTTCATAGAATATCTTTAGTGGCAAATTATTTTTAATGGTTAGCAAAATATTTTTAAGTTGGAAAAATTGATTTGCAAACTAAATATATTGTTATAATTTTATGGCAAAATCTCGTAAAGATTTTTGTACGTGCCTTTAAAAAGGAGCGACATTCATTATGAAAGAATCATCGCTCTCACGCTCAATATCACAATCATTCAAAGAGAGAAAAGCTTGCAAGGTTCTTGTCATATTTGTGAACGTTATGTTCTTAATTGTTGACACAATACCAAAACGTATCACACATATCTTTATTGCTTGCTATAGGTTTAAATTGTACCTTTCTGCTTATTGAAGTTTATCAAGGTAATTTGTGCTTGTTAATCTACAACAACTAGAGTTAGTTGTTGGGGTGCCTTAGATTAGAGTTAATCTAAGTGCGTTTAGCTTAGGCGAGTATCTAAGTGCGTTTGATTTGAACTAGAGTAATTGAGTTTGAGTGCGTTTGGGTTAGATTAGAGTAATTGAGTCTAATCGAGTTGTACTGCTTACTTAATAAGAAAAAGTATTTGAAAATCCTTCGTGCCGTGGTTTTTCCATTTGTTGAGTTGCAACGGCTTTTCCACGTAAATCGTGTGTGCTTTCAATTATTGTTTCTTATACTTTAATACAACTATGTTCTATTGAGTTTTAAATTCCACAAAAAGTTTAGAACACAATTCACCCCCCTCTTGTGTTCCTTGTGTACACTAACACATATTTTAGAAACTTTGCAAATTCAACAATATCAAAACACGGTTCACTCCACATAATTCAAGCGCTAACAGTACCATTTACATTTGAGTCCTAAACGCCTCTTGTTTCCGGTATCCACTAGTTAATGCTATGAGAATATAGCCTAGAATATGACAAAATTTTGAGAAAAATCTTCGCCTTCTTGTGTCCACGCCCATTGCTGCAACTTGTAGTCAGTATGCCCTTAATAGATCCATCACAACAACTCCTTTTCTACCCTACAATAAGCTTTTTCTTTCTTTTCTTCTGACGAAACTACCGATATGTTAAAAAAAAGGAAAAAACAAAAAAAATAAAAATCCTACAAGACAAAGGTTAAAGAAGAATGATGAACCTCAATATCTTAAAACAATTTGTTAATGGATTTAGATCTTCCCCAGTATGATTCTGTAATTCCATGTACCCCTTTAGATTTTTGACATGTAGAAAGAAAATTTCTAACCGATGAAATTACAACATCTTTCTCCTAAACAAACCCAACCTCTCTCATCTCTATCTCCCAAGCAGTCAAAGTACCAGCAACCCTGAAGCGAAAAAAGCTCTAGCACCATGGCAACGCAATGCACATCATGGCCAGGCGACACTCTTCTGCAAGCTCGCAACCAGGACACGATATTGACGTGTCCCTCTTCTCCTCCTGTACTCTCTTACTCAACTAACATTGTGTAAACAAATTGTAAAAGCTAAAAATGAGATGATATCAAGTAAGATAACACATGGATTGCATTATGAAGTAACTGCACTGGAAACACTGCGGGAAAGGGCTATATTGGAGAGGGACCAAATCCTTTGTTAACTAAAATTTGATAATTAATGGTAAACTAGTAATATGTCTCGTGCCATGCACGGGTTTAATATTATTTTACTAGATATTAACGTAGTAGATGAATTGTATCTATATCTTAAGAGACTTTAATAGGCATTTATAGTTAGACGCATTTATTAAAGGGTAACTTATACTCCAATGGAAGGACTAATTTATTATTTTTCGCTTTTTTAGATGGGACTTTTAGAGTGACACATGGCAAAAATGGAAGGAGTCAGTTGATCGCATGTGTTTTAATATATTTACATAGATGTATACAATACCAATTATCAAACTCTAACCTGACTCTACTTTTGAGTTGAAGGACTTCTTACTTCTTAGTGACTAAGAAAAATAAAGTGATTGTATGTACCACATACTTACAGTATATTCACTTGCTGAATCAAGAGTTGGAATCGTCAAAGGTGGCACGATTAAAACGCCCATCTACCTCCATCTCAAGAGTTGCTTCCTCCTTTTCTACCTTTAGTTTCTGCAATGTTTTAAGGAAACAATAACTCTCTTATCAGTCCGCGTGTTATATCAGACAAGTACTGAGCAAATAAAAAATTGTACTGTATAAGTAAAAATCCGTACTGGAGTTTTACTACTTGAGAAAAAAAGTGAGTACTAGTTTTTGGGTGTCAGTACTAATTTTTGGCTCATCAGTACAAATTTTTATTTACCCAGTACATCCGCCTGATATATCAGTCTGCCTGATTCAAGTTTTTGTGTTAAGGAAATTATTCTCGGTAAACTTTGCACATAACAAATGAAAAGACAACATGACAAAACTGAACACTCAATAGCAAATAATACTCGATTTCCCACTTAGATTATCACACTTTTATATGATGCAATTTTCAAGAAATAGCCTCAAAAAAAATTGTGTGAAAACATTACAGTAAATGGATTGTAAATATTCAGGAACACGTCAAAATTACAAAACGTCAAAACTGGATGGCAGGGTCAAACAAAATCTGGAATCATCGTAGTTACACACAAGCTTTTTCCTTCAATGGAGCAAGCAAGAAATTTCAAGTTCCTTACGGATGCCAGCTTCACACCCAAATTTCTCATTCAGGACTTGAGAAAGTAAAATTGCAGTTGATGGCATGAACCAAACTGACTAATGCATGGATAATATCAGCTTGATAGAATCTGAAAGGATCATTAAGCAGATTAACAGTAATATTGCTACTGCTTAATGGACGCCATCTACTTACCTATGCACTGTCTATCGGGAATGAACACTGGATAATGACCCAGACAGACAATCTCTATACAACATGTCTTTTGATTTTTTCTTTTTACAATTGTTGGATACATTCAGGATTGACAATCTTGACACAAAGGACAGTCAAATGCTTAAAACCGTAACATCCAACTCTTTCAAATTAACAAATGTTGCCTTAAATCTTTTGAATTCTTTTAATATAAAAGGATACAAGTCACAAAGCACTAAACGCGTACCTTCGCTGCTACCTCTGTATCTTTTGTAGGTCGAGAAAAAATGTTTGCAAACATCTTTGCATCTCTCCTGTTACTCTCAACTTGATGTTGTTTCAGACGCTTTTGTATCAACTTGACTTCCCTGAATACAACTCATATTGCATCACACAATATGCACAATATCAAAACATTTCATCAACTTGTACTATTCAGTTCTTGGCACAGGGGAAAAAAATGATGTTCCTTATGATAAAGACAAATTCATGTAGAGCCATTAATCTCAATGGTGACTGGGAGAAAGTAAAAGAAATAGTGAAAAACAACTTTAATATGATGTTCCCTTGCATTTACACTTTTCCTGCACATTACATGGACTTTGGGACAGAGTAGTAGAATCTTTAAACAGATTTCTTTCATCCCAGATTTCACACAGCCACCAATTTGAGATGAAGTTCAAAGCACATTTTTCTCTAAGAGTACTTGAATGATACCTGTTTATAGGATCAACCTCCAATGCCTTTTTGATGTCCAGTTCAGCCAGGTCCAGATCAGCATTTTCTATAAAAGCTTGTGCTCGCCTGAATAAAGCTTTCACATTTCTGAATTCAATATCGAGGACCTGAAACACAATATCGTTGCAAATTCATAAGTGCATTCCACATCTTCCTTGGTTAATAAAAAGACATCTTCCACAAGTCGAGCAAATATACTGATCCATCCACACCCCACCCCTCAAAAAAAAAAAAANGAAGATCATTTGGCAAATCAGTTGGTCGTAAACAAAGCCATAGAGTTCAATTGCGATTTAGTGAATACCTTCGAGCATAACTTAATAGCTTCCTTGAAATTATTCAATTTCAGGCTACAAGCTGCTCCATTCAACCAACACTGGATTCTCAATGCTTTTACTTGCTTTAGTTCTTCATCACCAAATGGTGCATCTTCACTAACATAATTTGCAGCCTGCAATGATATCATATGAAGACCGCAGTAACTTATAACTAGTACAATCTATATGAACTGCTTAAAGATT
The DNA here is from genome assembly GCA_030267885.1 of Mesembryanthemum crystallinum. NCBI lineage: Eukaryota > Viridiplantae > Streptophyta > Magnoliopsida > Caryophyllales > Aizoaceae > Mesembryanthemum > Mesembryanthemum crystallinum. Next base: position 7,334 of record BSSO01006686.1, on the reverse strand, counting down.
TTATAATAGACCAGGCTTCAACCACCTTATCGTATTTCTTCCCTGCACGTTGATACTTCCCACTCTTGAAGAGAGCATTGCCTTCTTCCTTCATCTTCCCAGCTGCCTCAATTCTCTCCTGGCTACTTAGCTCCCATGGTTCTTTCTCCTGTTACACAAGTCATGCAGCAGTGATAACCGAATCTTAATGGCTTTTGGAATTAACAATCATACACATTTTAACACAATGACATCAGCTTCTCAAACTGTAAATTAGCTAGAGATTTAAGAATTGGTGATTTGTATTATCTTTTGGTTCATAAGCTATATATTATTGGAAGTAGGACAAGAAAATCATGGTCATCAATGGAAATTTACAGTAAGTAGGTACTAGTTTAAGGGTCATATCTTTCTACCCTGAGAATCTGGAAGCCTGGGTTCAGCTAAGAATGATCCTACAAACTTGGTATGAGTGCATATTAAAACAGAACTTCCTCGTTGGTTCTTCAGTTGTCAGGGAGGATGCTATGAAATGTTTCAAGTATGATACATAGCCCTCGGTATCCTGATTAGCTCACTTCAATGGGGGGCAGGTTCTCTTATGCCGGGTACCCACTGAAATGAATTATATTAATCCCATGTCATTTCTTTAGATTTTCCGGATTCTCTTACGCCATTTGTCAGGTTTACCTAGTCCTTATTCTTTCAAGAACCACATGAAAAGAAAGAAAGAAAGAAAGAAAGAAAATCCAAGGGTTTATGTTTCAGGTCGAAGCATGCTTCATGCAATGACCCTCAGTTTCAATAGATTATTTGCAACTGATGTTTCGAGGGATCAAGTCAAAGGTACATACTTTGTTATTGGGTAAATAAACTCAAGTTAGAAGCTAGATTGAAGAATTTCAGCTTATCAGGCTGTAACTAGACAATGCAAGATCTGAACTACATCATGATCAAGCTAAATGGAGCCAAGATTTCTGTAACACGAATCTTGAAAGAAGTGATTGAATGATTTCACTTGCTGACTTGCTGTTTGAACCTTAATTGTCAGCTAGGTGAATTGGGGTGGGGGGAGAAGGGAGAACTTAGAAATTCCAAGTCTTCCCATGTTAGTATGACTAAGAGAAGAAAAATATAAGACGACTTCTCATGTTTCTTCATCTCATGATCAAAAGTACCTATCAAAAAGTGGTTTTAGTTTTAGTGTACAGATGATAAATAGAACGCAAATTCTTGTGTACCACCGTCTAACCGTTAGACAACTCAATCCAATGGTGACTTTTAGCGATTTATGGGCTACTTTTAGCGACTTAGGGGTGACTTTTAGCCACTGAGCATAATGGGTGATCCCATGTCCTAATGTATTTCAAGATTTGAAGCACATTCCAAGATGCTTGGAACATGAAAATTTAGCATGCCATTCCACCTGTCTATTAATGGTTAAAAAGAGGACTAGCCATTTAGATAGATGCAGTAGAGGACATGCTCAGACAATTGAATAATTCTTATTTTACGTAAATGGAAGAAACATCTCGAATCTAGAATTGGCGAGGTTCTCTTCATACTAGTTACCATGCAAGAATGAGAATGGCCCAAGGTAAGGTACTTTATAAGAGGAAATGTTGCATGCCTCCATGTTGAATGATACGAAAAGAAGCACCTAATTCAAAACACAACGGACAAGACCTGTTTGATATAATGTAGGATGAAACAACCATCTCTATAAAAGTTGAAACCCTTGTATTAGTATTTCTTTTTCTTTTCTTTTTTTTCAGTATCTTCTTTTACCGTTTTTTCCAAACGATAAAACATAAATATATAAAAGTTTGGATTTTCATAAGCAACTCACTTTCTTGGAATCTGCCAGAGCCTCCAAATTATGATGTACCAATGTTAATTTTATTAAGAGTATAATAGCAAGAAACCACTGCTAGATAAGGAGATTATGAATTAAGCAGAGGTAAAAACTTTATACATTTTAAGTTCTAAATTCAACCACATATGAGAAGACTGAAAAACGTGCAACAGAACTCTCAATAAATCCTATATAGTGTACATGTGTCATACCATAAAAGAACATAATTAATTAAAGGTTTTGAGGTGGTGAATTTATTACCTTAACAAAGTCTACCATTTCAATCTCATATATGAGCGTAGACAATGGTGGAACTGTAGCAAGATCCCGCTTCACTTCAATGTCTCGAAACCCATACTCAGACCTTATTGTCAAAAGCGCCTGCTCCCCTTTCTTCATTGTTGTAGCTGCCCGGTCTAACCCAGGTATAACTTGCTCTATAAACAACAAAGGATAGCATTAGTACTTCCAGGAACTATGGAAGAGATAGCATGGACACTTCATATTAGAGACTTTATTTCCAGAGTCACACCTTCATCTGTGACAAATTTGAGTGATGCTTCACCATCAAAACCCTTTTTTTCAAATATGCAACCGTCTTCCAACTTTGCAATATACCTAACTGCAAAGGTATAGAGGAAACCAATGAATGACGCACAGTCTTCAGCGTGTATCAAGGTGTTAGTTAACATGAACATCCATAGCAACAATTCTGACATTTATACCAAAGCGGTTTCTTGAGTGAAGAAAACTTTTCAACAAAGGGGAAAAATTTACAAAACTAGAGTACCAAAAAACGAAATTTCTCAAATCATCAGTAACTATTGAATTGAATGTATATTTAAGTAGATTCCATTAAATGGAGACTTCTGTCAAGAGTGGATCACAAGCTAGCATTTGTAATTGACGCATCATTTTGCATGACAGGCATCTCAAAGGGTTTGACCTCCTCCAAGGTTACAAAGAACGAGCATAGACCTACCTCCTCAAACAAAGATTTCCAGGCCAAAGCATTGCACACGGGTCCATGAGCTCGAATCAACTCCCTCGTAAACATAGCAGCATCAACTGCGGGCATGGGAACACAAAGGTCGAATTCAATTAGCGGGCTTGGCACATGAGGCATGGGTTCAATCTTCATTTCCACCTCCGTTGCTCCAACTAGTTCAACCCAAGTGTAAGTGCAACCAAATGAAAGAAAGCATAAAGCTGGCCCATACAGAGGAAATAACGGACATTCAAGGACAGATATCTTAGGAACCAAGGAATTTAGCCCAACATATTCCAGGCCCAAAAAGCATACTTGCCCTCCTATTATTCCAACCAGAATACAGACATAAGGATATAAATAGGCCGTCATAAGACAACATGCACAATCACTTTCACCAGGTGAACATTCCCTACTCTGATAATACCCTCTTACCTTTTGTTCCCTTAGATTCGACCTTGGATCATAATTCTCTGATCTTCACCAAGCTCAATGCCACAAACTTGATCGTTGGAAGGGAATTCTCGAAACAACCCCTGAGGCAGTTACATTGTTATATTTATAGGCTGTGCACTAAGCTTAGGACATCCTATTTCCCACCTAGGTCACTTCTCGCCTTTGTGCTCGTCCTAGCCATTTCCATCCACAAATTCACGCCCAAAAGAACCCCACAACAATTGGTGTCCTTGGGGGAAGGTTTACTACTTTGCTTAAGTTAAGTTGTGTACAAGTTGGCTAAACCATCTTAGACATACTCCAACCCTAGTCGTTACCATTACTCAAATTTGTAACCCCACCCAAGCTATGAATCGTACTAGATACTTGATTCAAACTAAAAACAGCTGTCTAATCTGGCTAAGATTGTTGGAGAAACTACCCTCTCCTGCAAAGCTGTCTAATCTGTCTAATATAATGATGATGATGATGATGATGATGATGATGATAAGAAATTGTCAGAAACCACCTTTTAAAAGTCAAGCTTTTTATCAGCCACCTTATATAATAAATTTTAAACAATACACAATAAATTACCAACTTTGTCGATCAAACTTGGTACATTTTTCATTCACCATAAAGGGAGTATTTACTTCCTTACTGTGCTGCATTTTGAACTTCTTTTAAGATATCATCGGCATACTTGGCTTGAGAGGTAAAGATACCATCATCATCAACATCAACATCAACATCAACATCAACATTATCTCAATGTCTTCAATGAGACTCCTGCCTAGGCGGGGTAAGGGAGGGTTAGTTGTACGCAGACTTACCCCTGTGAGAGAGGTTATTTCCGTTTGACCCTTGACCCGCAGTGCGACGACTATCAGCATATTTACAATAAATAAGAAGTCCAGACAGCTTTATTAGCCATTTTGATTTAATCCATTATATTCAAAGCCAAAAGGTAGTGAATCTTTTGGCTCCAAAAAGTGGACGTCGTGAAGATACCATCATGATGTTGGTAAATCTCAATGCCAAGAATGTAATTCATCATCCCCAAATCCGTCATCTCAAATTTCTTTTTTCATCTCATCCTTGAACACAAGGATCATATCAGGATCACGAGCAAATCATCGACATATAAAGAAACAAGCAATACATCTTATCTTCCATGCTTTTTGATATAAAGCGTGTGCTCATTCTTATTCCTTCTAAAGCCTTGGTTGATAAAATTAGAGTCAATCTTACTGTGCCAAGCTCTAGGATCTAATATGAGCCCATACAAGGCCTTTTTATGAGGATAGACTTGATGTTCTCTTCCTTTCACTGGGAAACCTTCTAGTTGTTCGGCATATATCTCCTCCTCTAAGTCACCGTTGAGGAATGCAAGCTGGTACATCTTCCAACTATTTTGGGCTAATAATGCGATTAAAGTTCTACCTGTATCTAGGGGTAAGCAAGGAACCGGGGTACCCGAAACCGGTTTGGAACCGGTGGGTAGGAACCGGAACCGGTCTCATTGGTTCCGATTCCGGTTCCAAATATTAGGAACCGATTCCAACTGGTTCCGGTTCCAATTCCCAAATTTTCGAAACCGGAACCGGTTGGGTACCCGGTACCCGATTTCTTTACATGTAAAATATAGCATCTAAGAGACTTCCAACTAAATGTAAGTAATTTTTCCACGTTTAATTACAAGATTTGCAATTTTTGATATTAAAATTTAGATTTGGGTTTGTAATTTCAAAAGAAATTTTGTTAATATAATTACATACTTTAATTATTATAATTTTTATTGATAAATACGAGATTATCTACAAGTTTAATAAATAACCGGGTACCCGGTATTGGAACCGGAACCGGCGGTTCTGATTCCAGTTCCAAGTTTTGTGGAACCGATCTCACCAGTTCCGATTCCGATTTTTAGGAACCGGTTCCAATTCCGATTCCCAAAATTATGGGCGGGTACCCGGTTTGCTCACCCCTACGCTGTATCAAGCCTTGCAACTGGGGAAAAAATATCCCCATAATCAATTCAAGCTTGTTGAGAATACCTTTTAACAACCAATCTCTCCTTATGCTTGATTAACCCATTTGGATTCAACTTGGTTTTGAAAACCCATTTAACATCGATCACTTTTCTATTTTGAGGTCTATCAACCACCTCCCAAGTTTGATTTTTCTCGATCATATTGATTTAATTTATCATGCCTCCTTGCCATTCTTTAGTGTTTAAAGCTTCAATATATCCATCTAGTTTATGAATAGCAAAGTGACATAAGTCACATACTCAAGGTCTAGATGGATGAGATGGATGACTGGACAATCTTGATACTTGATAGATATTGCCAAGAGCTTTTAACCTCTTGGACCGCTAAGAATCTATTCTGAAGATACACAATCAATTAGAGGTTTAAGCGGCGTAGTCGGAGGAAACTCATTATCATTATCACCAATATCAACATGAACATCTATTGATCTTTTTGTCTTCCAAAATCCACATTGCATTCTCATCAACCTCGACATCTCGGCTGATCACGAACTTTTCTGCGTTGAGGTTGAAAATCCTATAGCCTTTTGGCTACGAGCTATAGCCAAGATTAAGATTCCTTTATCTGACTTGTCATCCAACTTGCCCCTCTTTTGAGATGGGACATTTACACAGCAAATTGAACCAAATACTCTAAGGTGCTTAGCCAATGTTTTAAATTCACTTTAAGCTTTAATTGGAGTCTTCCCTTGAATTGCCTTTGGAAGGATAATTGTTTAGTATGTTTAGCTCCTTTTCTAGGCAAATTCTTTTCAGTGAGCATGGACTTGGCCATTTCCATTACTGTTCTATTTTTCATTTAATGTTCCCTGCCTTCATCGTCACAAAAATTATCAAATTTGGAGGAACTATACTCCTTCCCTCTATCAAGCTAGTTTTTCTTCATTCTACAACCACTTCGAATCTCCACAAGAGCTTTGTACTTCTTAAGCACATGGGAATTATTTGATCTATCTTTCATGAAATCTACCCATGTCATTCGAGTAAGATCATCAATGAATAAGACGAAATACCTATTCTTACTAATCGACAAAGTTCTATGAAGGCCACACATGTCAGTATTACTAGCCCAAGTTTCCATGCACCTTCGGCAAAAAAAGGTTTCCTATGTTGTGTTCCAAGTTGCCAGGCCTCGCATAAGTCTTGCTTAACATTGATTGGAGGAAGGTCTCTGACCATGTTCTTCTGATAAGCTTGGTTTAGTATACCCAAATTGCAGTGCGTATATCATTTATGCCACAACGATGTCTCATCACCGAGACACCTTGAGCTTTGTTTGCAACTTCATTAGGTTTGCTCCACTCCATAAAAAACACTCTGCATTTTTTAATGAGTAATCTCCCTCTTTTTTGAATCGAATATGGTGCAATTGTCATTTTCAAACTTATTGCATTTCCATGATTGATCATTTGAGGAGCACTTAACCAATTTTCATTGAGCTCGAGGATTAAACGAACATTTTTAATAAATCTTGTACCTTTGTTAGTATGCACATGAACTGTCCATCAGCCTTGGGACTCTACCATTACGCCATTTCTCATTCAAACAAAAGTATCAAGATCAGTGAAGATTTCCTGATCACGAGCCATGTGACTAGTGCAACCAATGGCGGATATAGCCCACCAAGAGGGAGAAAGTGAACCCACTTGGAACTTTTTATTTTTAACCTTTTTACATGGGCTGAAAGGGAACCTGCTTGTAGTCATTTCTGAATCTGCCATTGAGTGCAACCACCATTAAATAGCCCTCTTATTGTACCGTTGTTGGAACTTGCTGCTTGACCAGCATAGAACAAGTGATCTTCCCCATCATTGCTTTTAATATAATTTGTGTGTTGGCCATGCATTATTCTGCAATCTTTCTCAGTATGAGCAAACCTTTTGCAATATCTGCGTTGAGGCTATGTTATAACATTCAAATTTTGAGCAATTGTGGGAAGAGCTACCATTCTTACTAACAAGAACCACATTACTTAGGCCCTGTTTGGTGTGGTTGCCAATTGCCAGTTTTCAGTTTTTTTGAAA
>BSSO01006685.1:0-11696 GCA_030267885.1 Mesembryanthemum crystallinum | reverse complement strand
CCTTTAAATTTAGTGTTGTTCATAAAGTATCACCTCCCCCATTTTCTTATGAGAAATACACCTACAATGACCATTTCACCCTTCATGTATGTCTATTGCCAAATAATTTTTCACCTATGGTTAAATTATTGACAATTTTGCTCATACAAGCAACTAATCTTGACATTTATTTCATGTACAAGTAATCAAACTTCATAGAAAATTTAAGAAAAAAATAGTCCAACAACTAAAAATAAAGTAAAAGATTTACATTTAACTCATATTATATCATTTAACTTCTAAATAGGCAGCAAAAAAAACTAAAAATATTATATAAATACTACGATTATATATGATATTTTGTAAAGAAGATAAGATGATAATCAGTTAGCATACATAATCAAGATAGAATATAACTATTTTTCTTTTAACGATATATTATAGTCTTAGATCAAATATGAAACAATTTCATAAACAACTATCTAACATTTATAATTAGAAAAAAAAAAATTATAAACAAAGGCAAAATGATACTTACACATAAAAATCGAGCGATTACAATATCTTACTACTTATATAAATAAATAAATAATCATCTATATATAGAGAGAAACTCAAAATAAAAACTTAATAACAAATGATAACCGTGCAGCGCACGGGATAAAAAAAACTAGTTACCTAAAAATAAATGTATGTGATTTCTTTCTATGTGAACATTTTATGTTGAGTAGTGGAGCCTAAGTGAGAAAAAAAGCATGAGTTTAAACTTCGTCAATGATGGATTAATTCTTTACTTAAGGCTAGTTAATACCCATTACGGTTGTAATTGTTGTTTGGTCTTGTAACTTTTTTTTGGAATTATGGCCATTGGTTATGGGGTAGTAAGATGATGTAACTCATCTAGTAAATGGGTAGTAAATGGGGTAGCTTGATGGTTATTCAAATACTATAAGTACCCATGTTAGACTACAGGTTGAAGTGTCCTTGGCAATTGTAATCCATACTACAACTCATATTTCCTAGTGCGACCGTGGTTTTCTCTCAATTTGGGTTTTCACGTAAAAAATTGCTTATCTTGCTTATTGTCTTTTTTTATTCTTTTGATTATTTTTGTGAGCGTTTGAGTGATCACAAAAAATTCGATTGTCGATCCTAACATTTTACATTTGAACCATGTATGATTAACTTAACCCTACATAATGGGGACTTCGCGAAAAGGTTAATAAAGAAAGGACAAAAACATGTCATGAAGTACCTAAGAGTATTGATTTCAAAGACATCGTGTGCATTTGAACCATGTATGATTAACTTATAAAAAAGACATACCTATTACAATATTAATATCTGAATCCTGATTCCTTAATGAATAATGAGGGCATTTTTGAAGAACTTGTTGAACTAATGATTATATATCATGACGACATAAAAGTGAAAAAAAAAAAAAAACAAAAAAGAAGTAACAGAAATTTCAAAAAGTGGTATTCAAAATACGGATACTTGAATTGAGATTAGACCAAACCTTGGGTACTCAAAAATGAAATTTTTTCAAAGAGAAACCACTACATAAAAATAAATTTATATTCACTATGATTTCTTTCCATATTAGCAAACAAATAAACAACGTATTATTATCTTTGAAACTGCTTAACGTAACAAGTAAATTACTGATGTAGCCAATTTTGTTGCAAAAAAATCCCAAAATACCCTTTTAAACTCAGATCCAACTTCTCAAACCCCCCTCTCCTCTCCCTCCATCCCCAGGCCCCCACTCCCAGCCCCCAACTCCGGCACACCTCTCCTGCCAGCCCTGCACCTTCGCCCCAAAACACTTCCCCTGCCCAACCCCCCAGACCCCACCTTCCCCCCACCCCGCAATACCATCTACTAGAAATGGGTCGGGTTGAGCACCCACGGGTTGGGTTAAATGGACATCCCCGATTGCACAGTGCGTTCATTCTAATGGTAATGGCTGCCGAGTTATAGCCGCTAAGAAGTCCGTACAGCCACCTGCGATTCGATCTATTCTGGCGACAGAAAACCGTTGCGTCGTCTTTGCCCCGAAGCGTCACTGCCATCGCAATGTCCGATTAGGCGACATCGGCAGTGAAATTTTCATTTCGTTATATGAAATAGAGTAATTAATTGTTGTTTGAATTTCTTTCATATTCAACATTCTTTAATTCAATTTATACAAGTGTCGTGGGTGGGGAATTGGGAATGGATGTAAAAATCAAAGTCACTGAGAATCGAGGGAAAGTTTAAAGAGAGAGAAAGTGATGACGAAAGTAGAAAGGGGAGGGGAAGTGGCAAGGGTGATTTGGGAACTTTTGGTTACGTCAAGTAATTTTCCGATTACATATAGCAATCCCCATTATCTTAACCCCTATCGAATGGAAACTAGGTGAAAAGCCTAATAAATTAACAATATGGCATATCATGAAGTGATAGAAGTATAGAAGGAACAAAAATTAAAGGTGTGATTAGCATATTGTGAAGTGATAATCACTAAATAACCTTGCCAGTGGCAGTGAGTATTGTTTCTAGAGAGAGGGGAGAGTCGTCTCTCTCTATTCTCTCTCTCCAGAAACTCAACCCCTTGTCCAAAGAAAACCCAAACCCAAACCCCTTGCTCTAACCGCCACTGTTCTTTCTTCAATTTTAGGCTTCTTCACTCGGTAATACCTTGGTTTCGCATTTATTTTCCATCACAAAAATGGTGAAATCCCAATTTCTAGATCAATTTTTTTTTCTATCTGTTCCCCCTTTTCAGCATTTATTTGCTCTCCCGTTTTAGTCTCCTTGTGTTGTTGATCACTGAGCTCCATTAGCTTCCATTGATCCTGCTTTTGCCAAACTTGGACACTGCTGGAATAATAATAAATAATGTGGCAAGTTTCTTTTGGGTTGTTCTTGCTCCAATTCGTTGGAGTTGAAGACATTGGAGAAGAAGATTCAGGAACAGAAGACATAAAGTTCATTGACTATTTGTGTGTCTTTATGTTTGAGCATGTGGTCTAGTATTCGTTCTTGTAGTAGATGCGTTTGCTTTGTTGGTCGAATTCACTTTCTACGACTTGCCTCACATCCTTCTGTTGATTAACGACTATAGGCTAATCTCTTAAAGAGGTTATCTTGGCTATCTTGCCTTTTATAAAAAAATTAAAATAATCAATGTGAGTTGTTTGTAAAACGGAGGGAGTACCTAATATGCAAATGTGAGTTGCGGAAAACCAAGCGTCACTTGTTTGTAGAACGGAGGGAGTACCTAATATGCATACATCACATGCTGCTACTTTACATTCGACTTTGAATTTTTCCTTATTTGGCATTTTTTTTTAAGCATATACAGTATAACAGTTTTTGAAGAGTCAAAACCTATTCGACATTCATCTTGACTTTGTTGGTCATGTATGTAAGTACACCAGTGTAAATAAATAATTAAAAAGGAAAGGAAAAAGTCTAGAATAATCAATGTATATGTGGCATCTCTAACGCTCTCAAATGCTAGCACCTGAATGATGTAGGAATTTATTTACCCCGCAGTCACTGTCATATATCCAAATCAAAGTGAATCGAATCATTTCCCTTACCTTAACCGGCCTAGTTGGCCTATATTAACACTACAAAAAAAAAAAAAAAAAAAACCCGATTTAGCAAGGGATAAAATCCCTTCCGTTGCTAAGTTTAGCAAGGGATGGCGAAAAATCCCTTGCTAAATTTTTTTTTTTTTTTTTTTTTGTGACATTAGCAACGGAATTAGTTAGCAACGAAATTATAAATTCCGTTGCTAAGTTAGCAATGAATTCTATGATTCCGTTGCTAAGTTAAGCTAATTATATTTTATTTTTTTCTTAGCAACGGAATTTACTATTCCGTTGGTAACAAATTCTATTAAAAAAAAAAAAAACAATTAGCAACGGATATTATTATTTCCATTGCTAAGTTAGCAAGGGAATTTTCTATTTCCGTTGCTAAATGTTCAGATAGAAGCTTCATAAATATATTATATTGCAACTATTCTTGTTAATGTAAAATTGGAGCAGTGGTGGAAGTGTTGTATGTTAAGAGAGAGGTCGGAGGTTCGATACCTGGTTAATGCAAAATCCTAGTTATATTACAAGGCAATATAATTTTCTTTTTTTAAAAAAAGCTTAGCAACGGAATTTTTAAATTTCTAAATTTCCGTCGCTAAGCTTAGCAACGGATTTCTAAAATTCCATCGCTAAGCTTAGCAAGGGATTTCTGCTAAGGAGCTTATTCGTCGCTAAGGCCCCTTAGCAACGGATTTTTGGCTTTTAGCAAGGGATTATGGCCTTTTTTTTGTAGTGTAAGAAGCAATGAGGTCATTCCAAGTAGTAAATTGTTCACAACGAACATAAAACTAATAAACTGAAAAAAAAAACTTGGGAAAACTTCAATCCATAATAATCCCCGAAAAGACAAGTTTACCATTATATACAATAATCGGCCTCCGATCCTGGCTATGAACATAAACTTCTTTCCTTTTTAGTTGTGGGGCATAAAGTATTTAAGATGTCAATTGATGATTTTCAATTGGATGATGATTTTCTTGTAGTCTTTACTTAGAAGGTTTGAAGAGTTCATGTGAGATGTACTATATAGTAAAAAACAATGAGGAAACTAAAAAAGACAAAGTAAAGAAGCAATGAGGTTAATCCAAGAAGTAGATTATCTACAACCAACATAAAACTAAATAAACAGATAAACAACTTGATGAAACTTCAATCCTTGATAATCTCTGAAAAGAGTTCACCAATAACCTCCTAGATACGGGCAATTTTTTTGTTTTCTTTTGGGGGCCATAAACTATTCAAGATAGCAGTTGCTGATGTTTAGTTGATGATGATTTTATTGTAGTTTTTTTTTTTTTTTTTGATAATTGAGAAATTTTATTAATAATAAGATCAGCCTCATATTGCATCATAGTGTGAAATTTCGCTCACCTTTTATGAAGGGTTGCGAAACACACACACAATCATATGCACAAGACTAACCAAACTCCAATACAATGTAGTTACACCCACTTCTTACAACTCCTAACCTCGATAGGCAAAAATACATCCATAAATAGAAATTACACCTGAAATTGAAAAATACACCCTAAAACTTAAAAGCACACCCCAAAACTGAAAAAGTGCACCCAAGTTCTTCCAGTTTAAAAAATTCAGCAAAGCAACACTCCCAAGCCAAGCAGCAAATTAGCTCTTGCATCTATCTAAACCAGCACTTCCATGGTTAAAGCTAAATTCTCCACTACTCAAGTCACCATTGGAATGTACCTGCTCCTATGCACTTGGAAAATCAGCTCCCAATCCCATAGTCCATTATATCAGCCTCCTTGATGTTAAGATCACTCGTCATAAAGCAACAACCTCACTACTTGATGTACTGTGCTGCATCCATTGCAATATCAACACTCTCATAGCTTAAATTCACTTGGTTTACACTTGTCCTGTATCCACAACATGCCTGTTATAATGCAATACTTCGAGGGAACATAGTGGAAACCCACTTCTCATATAAGGGTATTACAAATTTGCGCCCACCGCCTGTTCGATGAAATGCTCCTGAGAGGCTCATTCCAAAATAGAAAGCCCACCTCTGATGTAAATGCGTCAGGTACGCTTATAAGACAACTTGAAATGGTTGATTCAATCAAACACTCACCAGCCAAGCAACACACTCCTATACGCACCCAAGTGAAATTTTTATGCTTCTGATTGATGTTAGAGTACTAGGGAATATGAGATCATATCCAAGCTACAAACTCAAATTCACGTCTAGTGCCATATTTAGCAAGAGTATCTGTTACAATGTTCGACTCACGACCATTGTGAATAATCTCCAGGGACGGTACACACCTCTTTACTGTCCTTATGTGGTTAAGAGCAAATGCAACATTACAAGGCCCCCCTTCCTTCATATTACACCACTGTACCGCATTGAACGAGTTAGATTCGATCACTACACTCGGCATATCTGTCCACTCCCTGCTAAATGTTTCTTCCACTGCTTTGTATATAGCCAAGACCCCTACTTCATTGATCTCAAGGTTGCTTCATTGACCTCTGCTTTTTATTGTAGTTTTTATTTAAGAGGTTGTGTAGTATAATGACATGTGATGCCTGTTACTGGGGGTTCGAATATCCAAAAATTCGGATAGTGAAAATTACTACCCGAATCCGAATCCGAAATTTCGGATATTTGAAAATTCGGGTTCGGATATTCGGATTTTTTCAGATATCAGATATCCGAAAAAAATATTTTTTACTTTCATTCATGTTATAATTTCGGTTTTTTTTCCGGATATTTCGAATATACGATCAAAATATTTCGGACATTTGAATGTAAATATTTTCGGATAATTCGAATATTTTCGGATAATTCGGATATCCGAATCCGAAAGTATCCCAAATATCCGAAAAGATCTGAAAATTTCAGATATCCGAAACTATGCGAAATTTGTAAAACTGATATCCGAATCCGAAATTTCGGATATCCATTTTTTTGGATAATTTCGGATCGGATTTCGGATTTTTCAGATCAGGTTTTCGAATTCGGATATTTTTGAACACCCCTACGGCTGTTAGTTTGAGTTTCCCAACTAATCGTAAGCAGCTGATTTTTTTTTTTTTTTTTTTTTTCTTTGAACTAGCCCAAACACATGATTTGATGTATTGGTGGAAGTATGTTGTAGTGTGGGTATGTAAGTGCTCCCACAAATTGTTTTTTTTTTTTTTTAAATAATAAACTAAAGAAGATCAGTTGTAGTATGTGAACTCAAGATAACTGAGTTTTCGTAGCAAATTGCAAAGCTGATGTCTTTTTGTCTCCCTCTTGCAGGCCACAAACTACAATTACTCACAGTCCACAAGCAAATTGAAGCACTCTAGATATCTTCATTTCGGAAAAACTAGCCACTTTTCAGTCAGTACAATAAAAAGATATGAACAGTTAAAGACTCTTATAGAAACTAATTTTTCCAGAAAATGTGATCATCCTTTCTACTTCAATGTTCACAAATAGCAAATTGGGAGGGATGCAACGCTCTTATTTCATGCAATCAAGGAACGTAATGAAGGGAAGTATGCATATAGTGAAGAAAGGATGATAATTTCTCAAATTAAAGTTCCCTCGTCGGCCATAATCGTTCGACCCAACTTTGTTTCTTTGTTGGGATACTTATTGCACATTTCATTCCACGACAGTCTGCTATATATTCTAATTGACCATTTTTTGAGATGGTTATTTTGGCGACAATTATGAGAATACTCTATATTAGGCTTGGTTCAATATTCAGTTTCTTTCAGGGGCGATTCAATTATAATGAATAGCGCCTTATTTGCCACCATATAGCTATATTAATACTCCCGCCGTTCCACAATCTTGTTAATATTTGCATTTTTACGATTTTCAATACGACACTTTGACCATGAATAACTATACTTATATAAACATAAAAATTATAAAAATAAGATATTTTGAAAATATAATTTAAAATAAATTTAAAAGAAAGTATCTTTATCTTATAAATCTTTATATTTTTTTTGTTTTTACATTTTGACCACAAAAAAGCAAATGTCAACAAGAATGTGGAATGAAGGGAGTACTTATATTAAGTTCATTTTGTAATAAATATTAGGAAAAATTCCATTTTGGTGCATGCCCTACGTTTACGTATAACATTAAACTAGTGACCCCAGTTTTAGATATTTCCATTTTGGTGATCTAAAATCTGATAAAAAATTTCACTTTAATACTTTGCTCTGACGCCGTTACTTTGTCCGTTAGTCTACTGACGTGGCATATGATTGAAGTTGTAGTTACTTTATTGCCCTTATGTAGTGGACTAAATTAACAAAGTGAACTTTTATATTTTTAAGCTAGAAAAAATCCTTTAAAATACAAATCCTAAATTAAGGACCATGCTCAAATCCTGCAATGGTGGTGGATTCATGATCAAGGCATATCAATCTATGTTGCTGAAGATGGGTAAATCCCAAATTCCTAATCTCATAATTAAATGAAATAAAACTCTAGAGCAAGAAAAACAACATCAACATCAAAACCCAAAACCTGAGGAGGGAGAGAAAAAAAATTGAAATAAATTAACAAAGTCAAAATAATGTTTTAAATTGAAATAATTTATCAGACCATGGCTCACCAAAGTGGAGTTAAAATTGAGGTTACCAGTTTAATATTACAGTAAACGTCAGGGTACTAAAATAAAAATTTTCTAAATTATATGAAAACATGCTAATAGTATCGGCATGACAATGAGCTAAAGAAGTAAATACACTGCTTATTTCCTAGCTAGATTATTAATTTTATCGTCTGGTTGAAAACATAAGTCAAAAAATGTTAAATCATCATGATTGAAATGTTACCTTACCATCATCATTTTTTTTTAAACAACAAAAACAACACTTATTACAATATCCATTTTTAAGAAGATCAAAATATATCCAACCTTATCCTAAGAGGTCGGATTAGTATCCTCTATATCCTAAGGCTTCTAAGAGTCAGCAAGGGGCTTTCAAAACTCAAACCCAATCATATATAGGCTAAGATCCAGTTATCACTTTTTCTAGGTTATGACTTATGGGATAACTATTGTAACAAACTTTATTAAGTTAAAAACAAGAACTAGTAATGGGAACAATAATCTTGTTGAGGCCTTCACATTCTTGGTTTGGACAGCACAAATTCCTCGATCAATTAAACTTGTTAATTTTTGTATCTCCTGTAGTGCTGGAAATAAGATTAAGAAGCACAAGCTGCACAACAAACCAAAACCTCTAATATACACATGGAATTATATATATGCTCTTGAAACTGCTCAAAGGAGTAAGTTGAAATGGTGGATCGTTCCGAGTTCGATGGACCCGTCGGTTCCAAGATGATTTTTAGTCCAATTTCATATCCCCTGGTTCCGTACTCACCCTGACTTATCTACTAAAGAACGGACTTAAAATAACGATATGAACTTGATCTCACCAAATTCTCATTCACCATATTCACACTTCAAAATTCCAAACTCTAATCCCCACTTGTCAAATACCACAAAAGAATATGAAAGCTGCCCAAAAATAGATGGGTAAAATGTAGAATTGAAAATTTTGATACCACCTTAAGAGCTTTAAGAGTTTGCTATATGGTAAGTAGTGAGATACTAGTAGAGATATAGGAAGAGGTTGAACAAATAAATGTTGCATGCAAATTTGAATTCTGAGAGGTTGTATAGAGAGAGGGGAAGAGAGATAGAGAGAAAGAGTTGCAAGTGCTAAACTGGGAACAAAATCAAAGAAGCTAGCAGAACATGATCATGTGATTCATCATCTCTAATGGCGGTATGTTTTCGTCATTCCTTTGTTCCTGTGTAGGATTTATGTGGTTTTTAAGCTTGTAAGATTCTGGATAGCCAAAATGCCGATTGCGTCACTTTGATTAAACATCACCGAATTCAATTTCTTTGAGGTATTTGTGTTGACAAATACAAAAATTATCTCATTCCCAATGCATTATTGTGCTTGATTAAGCTTTTAATAATTCCGAAACCTGAGTTATTTTCGTATTTCCCATTCTAATTTAATTTATCTCTCCTTCCAAAAAGAAAAAATCTATCTTAACCCCGATCAAATAAGGACATTTCTCGAGAGATAGAATTAATGAATATAGCATATCATGAAGACTTAGATTATCCAAAAATATGTGTTGTGAGATTGAGATTATGCCAAACCTTGAGTGGTATTCAAAATGAAAACTTTCATGATAGAAATAACCTAAAACTATGTACATCCATTATGATTTCTTTTAACAAACAAACAATGTAAGACTATGTTAACCCTATTGAATAATGTTTTGGGCAATGCCTAATGAATTAATAACCGACACGTATGATGAAGTAAAAGAGCATAGAAGAAAGTACTTCTAAAACCTTGTGAAAACAAAGTAATATAAAACTCATCAATTTATTTAAAATTATCTAACATGCATCCATCACATATCACTATTGTTTATATTCAGATTTAATTTTTTTTCGTTATCTAACCATTGTTTTGGAGCATATAGAATGGGTTTGTATTTAATATTACAGAAAATTTATACGACATTATATGTGTTGGCCATGCACGTAAGTATGTAGATCTTGTAACTCAAAATCAGAAATGAACAATAAAAGAAACTATTCTAGAATAATCACTACATATGTGGCATCTCTATCTCTCTCAAATATTAGCATCATAATGATGTGGCATCTCTATCCCACAATTCTTATCCAAATTATTTCCTTGAACCTATTCTTAACTATTTCTCCAAGCCCTTATATATTGGTGATGCCCCCCCTCCAATTACTATTCATTTAAGTTACCATTCATTTCTGTTTCGTTTTGTCAGTTGAACACTTATCAGTTTACGTAACTCACCCTAAGGTGATATGTGATTCATGATGATTTAAGCTTTTTATGATAGAAGTGTAAAACTATTGGAAATTTTGCAATATATTTGCTTCATTAGCAAGTTAGTACCTGTATGGGTACTTCCTAAGAAATAAAAGTGCCACAATTGTTGTTTAAATATTTTGATTTTTAGCAAGTTAATAACTTTAATATCGGTACTAACTTGAAAAGACTACAAATTTGATATTTTAATATTTAGATGAGATGTTAGAGGAAGAAACTTAAAATCATAGAAAGCAAGTAATATAAAACAAGCCCCAAGTTCATGTCAAAATTAACCTACTGGACAACTGTTATACTTGAAGGTAGTTTGGATATGATCCGTATATGGAAGGATATATTTTGGAATTATATATAAACTTTCTTCCTTTTTTTTGGGTTAAAGCCTCAACAAACTAAAAAAAAGAAAAGAAAAAGGAAGAAATAAAATAGCGACTTAATGCTAGTGTGAATCCACTCTGATTTCTTTCCATATTAACAAAGAAATGACATATTAACTATCTCAACCCTATGTCCCTATTGGGTAAAGACATTTCTTGAAAGACCTAATAAATTAACAATTAATTAAGGCATAACATGAAAGCACAAAAGTGATCAAATTTTTGAAAATCCATGTATTCAAAGTGAGATTATTTCAATTACGAGTACCCAAATTGAGATTTAGTCCTAATCTTAGATAACAAAAATGAAAATGTTCATAAGATAAATTACCTAAAATAAATGTATATCAATTATGATTTCTTTCCATATGAACATTTAAACAACGTACAATTAACTTAACACTGCTGAACGGGGACTTCATGAAAATGCTAATAAAGTAAGGACTAAAGCATGTCATGAAGTGGCTAGAATGATCTTTGGTGGTCATAGATGAATTACGGCCAATTAACCAAATTGGTATTTTTTGTGGCAAGGGTCCGACAGATTGGTATTTTTACTGGCACCGGTGACGTATTGGTATATTTACTGGTACTCCGGTACCACATTGATATTTAAAATGGTTAAATGCGACAGATTCCCGCAAAAATTCCTTCGCCGGAGGGAATCTTGAATAAAAAATGATATATTTTTTAAAATTTACGGAAATTTACTGTGGTACCCCTGAACTTTGGCCTAATGCTAGTGGTGTCCACGCTTTTTCAATAATGCCAGTGGTACCCTTGAACTTTGAATTTAACGTTTTTCGTACCCTAATAGTTGACAGAGCTCTTTTCCGTTAGATTTTTTTAACTATTTGAC